>CAUYPK010017821.1:0-11321 GCA_963574355.1 Loris lydekkerianus | reverse complement strand
GGGGGGTGTGGCATGAGCATAACTTTAAACCAGGAATTTTCGGTTGTGTTTCTCATTGTTTACACATGAAACTACCCCATGGTGACAAAATCAAACAGTAAAAAAAAAAAAAAAAAAAAAAAAAAAAAATATATATATATATATATATATATATATATATATATAAAATTGCTTTCCCAGCCACAGGATTTCAAAAATATTCTGCTACATATGCTTTTATTCATTTATGATCCTGTCTTTTTATTTAGTTCTGAATCCATTTACAATTTATTTTTGCATGTGGTATGAAACAACCATTAGCTTTTACTTTCTTCTAAATATCTAGGCACTGCCCCCCAAATATTTATTGATTGGCTTCTTTGGCCACACTCTTGAAATGCCACCTTTACTTTTTATTTTTATTGGGTTCTGGACATGAAGGTGCGTCTAAGGGAAGATTGAGGGCTCCAGGAAGTGGCAGAGCCAATCAAGGGAGAAACAAGGGCGGTTTCAGGGCCCTCTGTGGAAGGTGGAGTTTCCTGAAGACAGGGATGCAGATGTTGGCCTGAGTGACTGTGACAGGGCCTGTGTGTGGCCGGGGCATTAACCCAGGAACAGAGGAGCCCCCTCCTCTGTAGATGACGAGGGAGCCCCCTCGGTGTACATCTTGAGGTGGGTCAACTCCCTGCCTAGAGGGGGAATAGTCTCTCTTCTTAAGCAGCCAGGAATCACCACAGCCATGTGTCCCCCCTCAGCCACAGGGCTCATCCATCTCCTGCCCGTCCCTAAGTGGGAAGGCAGGTTTCCCTACCACTGTGTATTGGAAGCCCCCACCTGGCTTCCAAAGGAAGCCTCACATGCTGTGGGATCCCCTCCAGCTTTATAGTAGGCCAACATCGCCTTCTCTGCAGGGCTGCTCACTGCTCAGCCAGCGGACATCTTCCTCTAATCCCCTTTGCCCCACATCTGTGAGTACACTTACACAATTCGGATTCTCAAATCTGTTAACCAGCCCGAACCTCTTCTTGAGCCTCAGCTCTGAATATTCATCTGCTGTTGACAAGACTCTAGATGGATGTACCATTTTCATCTTCAAACCCAGTCATTCTGCTATATTCTCTATCCTGGCGAAAGGCAGCCCCCTCCACTTAACCACCAACTGAAGGACACGTGCGGCCCTGGACACCTCCTCTCCCTCACCTCCAAGACCTGGTCACCAGATCATGCTGATTATAACTCGAGTGCTTCCAGGATCTCTTCTCCCTTCCACCCCCACTAATGCTGCCTTTATTTGGGCTTTCATTATTTATTGGACTGTAAATATCTCTTTAGTATGAACACTTCTATCTAACTTCTATACCTTTGACAGTTCTTTCTAAAACACAAGTTGGCTGTAATAGTAGTGAATTAACCCCTTTTGATGAACAAAAATAACAGACAGTAAACAAAACCCACAGAGACCTTATAGAGTATGGACTTCTTAAATATAGAGATAAATAAACTTTAACAAAGTGAGACTCTGTCTCAAAAAAAAAAAAAAAAAAGATAAACTTTCTATACTCAAGATGACAAAAGGCAAGATTGAACTTATAATCACAAAACCAGAATTTATAAAACATTAAATAGTATATTTGGAAAAATATAGAAATTCTAGAATCTATAGACAAAATGAAATTTATAATCTAGTTAGTTGTGTTTAAGTGTTTGTACACAGCAGAAAGGGGAATTATCAAACTGGAGGATACATGAAAAATATGCAGAATGAAACATGAAAGACAAAAGTTTGGGAAAAAAAATAAACAGAAGAGAATAAAAACCATTGAGAATCTAGTGGGAAAATATAATTAGAGCCTTGAAAAAAGAAAAGAGAGAATTGGAAAAAGATAGGGCTAAGATTTTTCCAAAACTGTGAAAAGAATTCAATCCACAGATTCAAGACAACTAAAAAATTCCAAGTAGGATGAGAAAAAAGAAATTTTGATTAAATGCAGAGTAGCAAAATTGCAATAAACTAAATACAAAGAAAATAACTTAAAATCAAACAAACAAGCAAACAAAAAAGACTAATGACTTTCGAAGGTCAATCGTTTGAATGACAGCTAACTCATGAAGACAAGCAATGAAATCCAGAAGACAATTGAAGGATTTTTCAAAATTAAATATCAACTTGAAGCTTTACATCCAGTGAAAAGACCCACTAATGATAACGGTGATAATCTCCTTTAAAAGAGAAAGGAAATTCTGACACAAGAAACAACATGGATGAATCTTGAGGACATTATGCTGGGTGAAATATAGACAGTCCCCATGATACAAGCATTTGACCTTTGTAGAGTTCACACTTATGAATAGAGGCTATCACAGTAAAGCCCCAAGTACAAACATCCAACCGGCACACAACGTGCACTTATAAATGGAGGCAATTATAGGTAAACATAACTATTCCAACTTACATACAAATTCAACTTATGAACAACAGAGCCTATCTTGTTCATAAGCTGGGACTGACTATAAGCCAGTCACAAAAAAACAAATATGTGTACCATACGATTCCGCTTACGTGAAGTACTTAGAGCAATCATATTCATAGACTCAGAAGGTAGACGTATTACCAGAGTCTGGGGGACAGGAGAATGAGAAGCTAGTGTTTAACATGCAGATTTTCAGATGAGAATGTTCTAGAATGTGAATGTGCTTAATGTCATAGAACTGTGCACTTTAAAAAGGTTAAAATGGTAAATTTTATATTATGAATTTTTTTACTAGAATTAAAAAAAAAAATAAAGGCAAGCAATGACCTTAACAACAAATGGTGGAGTAAGAACATCTGAAAACATTTTCTATTATAAAAATAAATAACATACCTGGAAATAATGGTCAGAATCAAATTTATCAGAACATTGAAAATGAACTAAATGATTACAGCAATTGTGAGGGTATTTCAAGAAAATAGCTGGCCACAGTGGCTCACGCCTGTAATCCCAGCACTTTGGGAGGCCCAGGTGGGCAGACTGCCTGAACTCACAAGTTCAAGGCCAGTCTGAGATAGAGCGAGACCCCATCTCTAAAATTAGCGGGCGTTGTGGCAGGTGCCTATAGTCCCAGCGACTCAGGGAGACTGGCAGGAAGATAGCTTGAGCCCAAGAGTTAGAGGTTGCTGTGAGCCATACCACAGCATTCTACCAATGATGACAAAGTGAGACTCTGTCTCCAAAAAAAAAGAAAGAAAGAGAAGAAGAAGAAAAGAAAGAAAAAAGAAAATAGTTGAGTCTCAGTAAAAACAGTGATCTTTGTGGGTTTTAACTTTCCCTGTTCTCATCTCCCACTTGCCAATTCTGCTGTAGCATTTAAAACCTACGGCCCACAAATATGGACAATCAGCCGGCTGGCCCTCATCAGAAAGGACAGAGCAAGCCAGGCGCTCCCTCAAAGCCTCAGTCTCAAAGAATTATTGACCTTGGTGGTGGTTGCCTGGAAGTCCCCACCTGCAAAGTGGTCTTTATTTGACCCATCTCAGAACTCACCCAGTGAGAAAAGCCTTTTCTCTGGAAGAAAATGATGAAAGAATCAGAGGCAATTGTTTAACTTTGCAGTTGCCTCCTAGCAGGCCATCAATAAACTAACAAAAAAAAAGGTGTAAAATGAAAAGCTGGGGAATTAGAGTTCCAAGGAATACCTGGGGCTAGCAGAAGTGGAAAGAGGCAATAAAGAATCCTCCCCCAGAAGCTTCCCAGGGGTTGTGGCCCTGCAGAAAACCTGATTTTGAACTTCCAGCCTCCAGGACTATGAAAGAATAAATATAGGTTGCTTTAAGTCGATCATTCTGAGTCTTTGTTATGGTAACCCTGGGAAACTAATTTAGAAAGGAAAGATCTGCAAAAAACAAAAAATCTCAAACAAAAAACCTCACAGGGGGTCAGGAGTTTCTCCCCTAATGCTTTTGCCACTTCCATTTAACAATTTGTTGAAGTTGCTAACTAGGGCAATTAGGCAAAAAAATAAAAAATAATAAAAAGGAAATATAATCTGAATTGGAAAGAAAAAGGAAAACTCTGTGCAGATCACCTGGTTTTGTAAACAGAAAATTCCAGTGAATCCCCCAATATACATCACAGCTAATAAACAAGTTTGAGGAGATTGCCAGATGGAAGATCAAGACAACAAAATTCAATTTTATTTTATACACTAGAAAATGAAATCAATAAAAACAATTTCATTCATAAGAGCAACTAAAAAGAAATAAAATATTTAAAAAAAACATTTTACCCCAGAGGGGCAAGACTTGTACCCTAGAAACTATAAAATACCAGTGAAAGAAATTAAAGACCTAAATAAATATCTTTATAGCCCATACTCATGGAGTAGACAACTCAATAATTTAACATGGCAATATTTTCCAAAGTAATCTGCAGATGCAACGCGATCTCTGTCAGAATCCCACTACCTTTTGTTAAGCTGAAACTTTATGTGGAAATGCAAAGGACCCAGAATAGTTAAAAAATTTTAATGAAAAGAACACAGCTACATTTTTCAGGACTGTTTTGTACCGGTATAGGGACTGACAGGCAAATGGGAGATAATTGGGAGCCCAAAAATAAACCCACATAGTTTATGGGCAATTAATTTTTGACAAGGGTGCCAGGATAATTCAATAGGAAAAAAAAGTCGTCTTTTCAACAAATGGTGCTGTGATGACTAGATAGTCATAAACAAAAGAAAGATGTTGGACCCCTACCTCATTCCACACAGAAAAATCAACTCAAAATAGATTAAAGACCTAAATATAAGAGCCAAACTATACAATTCTTAGAAGAAGCCATAGGAAGACATTTTTGTGACTTTGAAGTAGACAGTGGTTTCTTCATTATGACACCACATGCGAACAAACAAAAATGTAAATTGGACTTCATTTTTTTTTTCAACCTGTCACTCTGGTAGAGTGCTGTGGCATCACAGCTCACAGCAACCTCTAACTCTTGGGCTTAAGCAATTCTCTTGCCTCAGCCTCCAAGTAGCTGCTGGGATTACAGGCACCCACTACAACACCTGGCTTTTTTTTGGTTGTAGTTGTCATTGTTGTTTGGCAGGCCCTGGCTGGATTCGAACCTGCCAGCTCCGGTGTATGTGGCTGGTGCCCTAGCTGCTGAGCTACAGGTGCCACGCCTGGACTTCATTTAATTAAGAACATTTGTGGTTGAAAGTAAAGTCAGAAAAGTGAAAACACAACCTGCAAAACTGGAGAAAATATTTGCAAATCAGATATTTAGTAATGATCTTGTATGCAGAACATATAAATATAATTCAACAATAAGAATACCACAATTAAAAACTTATATTCAATCCCTTTGCTTACGTAAACAATATAAACAAATCAGAAAAGTGTCAGAAAACACGAGAAAAGATGAACAATATTATTAGCCCTCAGGGAAATGTAAATCAAAAACCACCACGAGATACAACTTCACACCCACTAAGATGGCCACGGACACTGAAGTGCATGGCCAGCTCTGTGAAGAGAGCAGGAGAGCAGGCAACGAGGCTCGCGGGGTGGGAGTCTGGGAAGGAGGAGCAGACAGGAATTCTTTGTGCTAGCACTGCAATTTTTCTTTACATCTGAAATTACACAAAAATTTAAAGTAAAAGAAGAAAGTATATTCATTTCTTTAACCTTCTTCAACCTGTGTACTTGTACAATGAACTTTAAAATTTTGCTTATGAATCCCTTAAAGAATTTTGAAAAATAGTTATCTCTGTACATAATTTTAAATTATATCTATTTTTTAACATAATTTCGGTGAGTGTATTTTTAGGAATATTATATGTTCTATACATGCTTTAAATATATATTTGCCAAAATCTTGGAATTCTGATTTGGCTCATTTAGCCTTGCAGAACGTCTGCCATAGAACCTAATTGTCAAGGCTAGTCCTGCTGCCAAGTCTGTGCGCCAAGACCCAAGTACTAGTCAGAAAAAATCTAACACTGTTTTTCTAGTTCAAATAAACATATTAATGTTATATATTTCCGTATATATAATACAAACTTCAGCCTTCTTCTGAATTTTAGTTTTCAGATAGATGATATGGAATAGAAGAGAATAGATAGATAGGTAGATAGATAGACGATAGGTGACTGATCGTAGATAGTAGATAGATGATAGATAGTATAGAGGCGGATAGATGATTGATAGATAGTGGATGGATGGAAAGATAGAAGATATAAGTAGATAGAGCTACACAGAGTGAACACAAAGTCGGCCATGGTTTGTGGATTGAATGAAATATGGTGCCTGTACATTCAAGTCTGAGGCGCTTCCTCACAGGCGTGATGGACTCTGTCTCTGGGGTTGATGGCCACGGATTTTTATTTTCTATTTTCTGTTTATCTATCTTCCATCTATCTATTTATCTATTTTCTAAATCATTGGAGAGTGAGTTGCAGACATAATTTATCCCTAAATTCAAACCTCCTTTCACATAACCCCAGTATAATTATCAATGTCAGAAAGTTTAACATTGACATAAAGCTATTATGAATATATCATCTATCTTCAAAAGTAGCCAGTTATTCTAATAATATTTGTTCTTTGTTTTAAACAGTCTGTGGAATGTCCTCCAGCCTTTCTTTGTCCTCATGACGTTGATATTTTTTGAGTACAGATCAGTTATTGTGTAGAATGCCCCTCAGGTTGAGTCTGTCTGTTGTTTCCTCATGACTGGATTTGAATTGTACGTTTTTCACTGGAACAGCCCGTAATGATCTTGTGTTCTCCTGGGTGCTTGGTCACCAGCAGACATGTGGTGCTCTCCTGGCTGGTGGTGTAACTTGGATCGATTGTGAGGATGTCTGCAGCAGTCTTCAACTGAGAAGTTACTACTTTTTCCTTTGTAATTAATGAACAGTATATGTCTGTGAAGGGAGTTACTTTGGGAACACCTAAATATGTTGTTCCTTATCACATTTCTTTGACTAGTTTTGGTATCCATTGATGAGTCTTGCCTACATTAAATATTAGAATGTTGTTTGCAAATTGTTGATTTCCTAACTCTAGCAGCCCTTCTAAATCTGTTTATTTATCTATCATCTATCTATCTATTTTTATTTATCTATTTTGAGACAGAGTCTCATTTTGTCACCCTGGGTAGAGTGCTGTGGTGTCATAGCTCACAGTAACCTCAAACTCCCGAGCTCAAGAGCTCTTCCTGCCTCAGCCTCCCAAGAAGCTGGGCCTACAGCTGCCCACCACCCCTGGCTAGTTTTTCTATTTTTAGTAGAGATGGGGTCTGGCTCTTGCTCAGTCTGGTCTCCAACTCCTGAGCTCAAACGATCCACCTGCATACCCGAGTGTTAGGATTACAGGCGTGAGCCACCGCACCTGGCCAGCCCTTCTAAATTTATTAGTTGGCGTTCTATTCTAAGTAATGTTCTTCCTTCTCTCCTTCCTTTCTCTCCATTCTCTGCTTTCTCACTTTCCCTTCTTTCCTCCTCTCTTTCTTTCCAGGTTGGGCTCATAGATTCTTATTTAATGGTTATTAATCTATTACTGTTGTTATTCATTCTTATGTGGTTCATTGTCCCTGCTCTGGCCAGTAGAAGCCTCTTCCAGCTGACTTGCATTCATTCTGACATACCCCTTTCATTGCTGAACACTCTGGTTTCATTTCTTACACTCTGGTTCAAGATGTAGGTTTATCTTGTACTTGTCTTCTCCTCCCTGAAATCAGCCGTTTGCATAGGAACCGTGGCTCCCTCCAGTATGGAATGGCCTCTAGAAATTTGGATCTGTGTGCCAGGTATGCGCATTACTGTTTCTAGGCCCTTTCACTGGAAACTTGTGATTCTCATTCTAAGATTTCATACTGGCATGTTTGACCAACGGTCAACATTTCATGGAAAGTTACAACAAAATAATTTCCAAATCAGGTAGAATTGGGGACCCACTGTTCCCTGCACATCGTGCACAGCTTTGGGGTCCAGAGCGGTGAAATGTTGACCCTTGGTGAAGGGAGAGAGGTGTTGACAATCTCTGCTCCACTCCAGCCCCCTGAAGCTTTTCCTTCCACCCAAAGGTGGCTGCAGAGAGAATGTCAGGACGGCTCGGACAGACGCCTTCTGCAGCCCCGTGCTGTCAGGACATGCTTACTGCCACATTTGGTCACACAGCTCTTACGATTTTAAAAATGTTAAGTTTCTGCCTTTGTCCAACAATAAGTAAATTAGAGAACATCTCCATAAGGAGGAAGGGCAGGGTTCAGCGAAGGCTCCTGCTGGCTGTGTGGAGAGGACTGTGGTGGAGCTTCCAAAGGCACTGGACCCAGGCACCCCTGGTGACTGGGTAACCTACGTGCACCGAGGTTGTGTGCACACATGCAACACACACGTCACACAGACATGCCCCACATGAAGACCCCACATGCAGGGCAGTGCCTGTGGCTCAGTGGTAGGGATGCCGGCCCCATTTACCCAGGGTGGCAGGTTCAAACGCAGGCCTGGCCAAACTGCAACAACAACAACAACAACAAAATAGCTAGGCGTTGTGGCAGGAACCTGTAGTCCCAGCTACTTAGGAGGCTGCAGCAAGAGAACGGCCTAAGCCCAGGAGTTGGAGGTTGCTGTGAGCAGTGACACCACCGCACTCTACCAAGGGTGATAAAGTGAGACTCTGTCTCTAAAAAAAAAAAAAAGAAGAAAGACACAACAAGACACAGCACAGATACACAACACTCAGCAAAGATACACAACACACAGCACAGATACACAACACACAGAAACACAAGACACACAGCACAGATACACAACACACAGCACAGATACACAACACACAGAAACAACACACAGCACAGATACACAACACACAGAAACACAACACACAGCACAGATACACAACACAGATACACAACACACAGAAACACAACACACAGCACAGATACACAACACAGCACAGATACACAACACAGCACAGACACAACACACAGCACAGATACACAGCACAGACATACAACACACAGCACAGATACACAACACACAGCACAGACACACAGCACAGATACACAACACACAGCACAGATACACAACACACAGCACAGATACACAACACACAGAAACACAACACACAGCACAGATATACAACACACAGAAACACAACACACAGCGCAGATACACAACACAGCACAGATACACAGCACACAGCACAGATACACAACACAGAAACACAACACACAGCACAGATACACAACACACAGCACAGACACACAACACACAGCACAGATACACAACACACAGCACAGATACACAACACAGCACAGATACCTAGCACAGATACACAACACACAGCATATACAAGACACACAGCACTGATAGAACACACACAACACACAGCATACACATCGCACCACACACAACACATAGATACACAAGACACACAACACAAACATGCACCACATACAACACACAATACACACCACACACAAACATGCACTGCCCATAACACAGACACGCACCACACACAACATACACATCACACAACACACAGACACGCACGGCGTATAGCACACAGATACACAACACACACACACAAGTGTAACTGTCGCCTAACTGGGTGCAACAACATGCCCCCACAGCTCAGGGCCTCCCCAGAGCCCACAGCCCTGATGAGGATTAGTTGAAGGAGCAGCGCCAGGATCTCGAATGACCTTGTCTTTAAGGGAAAATGTCCTAATAAGCTTTTGATCCGCCATGGAAGATCTGTGATTTGGAAAAATTAAATTCATCTGCCTTTTCCTCCTAATTGTTAATTCATGTTCTTTATCATGAGACTAATAACATAATTGAGCTGTCATTCTAACTTAGTTATGTATTTTTCTGGAAAAATGCTCAAAGCTCAGCAGAAGCGGAAGGTAAGCTCGAGGCCCATTCACCACCGGGTGCTTGGATGCCATGTGGAAGTTGCTGGGGCTACTTTACTTGCACTTGGACTTGAAATGAAAAGCCATGTTTAAATAAATGCTCTTACCTCTTTTATGTCATTTCAGTTCTTAGATCTTTCATGAAAAGCAATTACAAGGCCCTTCTTTACCAAAAGTAGAGCAAAAGTGTGTATCTGTTAAGCATCAATATCTTTTCATCTATTAGATATTGTTTTGGCTCAAAGACATCCAGGGGGGCCTCATGTGGAATCACTTTGCACATATGTAACATCACCCTGTGGAGTGATTTTTAATGCTTTTTAGGTCTGTAGCCACACAATTTCCTCAGGTGTGACTCATGAAGACGGCCCGGAGCATCATCCCCTCCCATAGGGGACCCAGGGGGACGTGTGGAGACCATGGAGCCAGGTACATGGGATTGGAGTACATGGAGTACACGTGTGGGTACATGGAGCCAGGACTGATCTGGGATTCAGTCTCCTCCCCCTCCATGGCTGCCCTGCTGGTGGGCACTGTCCTGGATGGTGCTGGGCTCACTCTTGGGTCTGAATCCAACCTGAGAGGCCCCTCCAGCTTCCTCTCAACCCCCTCCACCCCTGCTCAGGGGCAAGCAGAGTCAGCCACACCTGTCACCCTGGACAGCAGCACCAAGGGTGGCTGAAGCAGTCCCTCTCTCCGAGGTGCCCTTCCTCCTCATGTTCGAACTACAATAAATAGGACCCTCTTACCACCAGGCATTTTGCCACCCCTAAACCAGAGACAAACCCATCACAGCCTGGCTTTGGAGCTTCAAACCGAAGCAAAACACTCCTTTCAGGCCTGGGCTTCCTGCTTCTACCAGCCTTTGCCCATTGACAAGCAAGTTGGGGTGCTTTGAGCTGGAGGGAAAACAGAAAGTTGGTAAGCAGCAGAGAGGTGCATGGGGAGCACCTGAATCCAGGGCAGAGGCACCTGCAGTCAGGAGGGGCAGGGCAAGGAGAGCTGGCACCAGCCCTATCTTGCTCTGGCTGGAGCTGGAGAGGAAGGACAGTGTCTCCCTACAAGCCAGGTTCCCTGTCCTGGGCTGGCAGGTGCTTCTGGCTGCCCTCAACCCAGCTGGAGGGAGGCTTCTCACACTTCTTCCAGAGGCCTCCTGTTGGAACATGTGGTACAACTTCTAGTGCTGAATTCCTTGTCCTGGGGTGGCCATTACTAAGGAGTCTGAGGGAGCTGGGTGAGGTGGGGGTAAAGGGGAGGTGGTTGGCAGTGGAGGCTGTTGTGTTCCCCAATAGCTGATGGCTTCGTGGAAAAATGATAAGAAAGAATGACAGTGAGGTGAGCAGTGAGGTGGGCCATGGGGTGGGCCATGGGGTGGGCAGTGAGGTGGGCCGTGGGGTGGACAGTGAGGTGGGCAGTGGGGTGGGCCGTGGGGTGGGC
>CAUYPK010017819.1:0-15379 GCA_963574355.1 Loris lydekkerianus | reverse complement strand
TGACAGTGGAGCTTTAATAGGGATTGCGTTGAAATTATATATTGCTTTGGGTAGTATGGACATTTTAACAATGTTGATTCTTCCCAGCCATGAGCATGGTATGTTTTTCCATTTGTTAACATTTTCAGCTATTTCTTTTCTTCAAGTTTCTTAGTTCTCTTTATAGAGATCTTTCACGTCCTTTGTTAGATAAATTCCCAAACATTTCATCTTCTTCGGTACTACTGTAAATGGGATAGAGTCCTTAACTATTTTTTCAACTTGACTATTGTTGGTATATATGTAAGGGCTACTGATTTATGAATGTTGATTTTGTAACCTGAGATGCTGCTGTATTCCTTGATCACTTCTAAGAGTTTTATAGTAGAGTCCCTAGTGTTTTTCAGATATACAATCATATCATCTGCGAAGAGCAAAAGTTTGATCTCTTCTGACTCTATATGGATACTCTTGATCGCCTTTTCTTCCCTAATAAAAACATGCAGTGGGGAAAAGATTCCCTATTTAACAAATGGTGCTGTGTGAACTGGCTGGCAACCTGTAGAAGACTGAAACTGAACCCACACCTTTCACCATTAACTAAGATAGATTCTCACTGGATTAAAGATTTAAACTTAAGACATGAAACTATAAAAAAACTAGAGGAGAGTGCAGGGAAAACCCTTGAAGAAATCGGTCTGGGCGAGCATTTTATGAGGAGAACCCTGCAGGCAATTGAAGCAGCTTCAAAAATACACTACTGGGACTTGATCAAACTAAAAAGCTTCTGCACAGCCAAGAACACAGTAAGTAAAGCAACCAAACAGCCCTCACAATGGGTGAAGATATTTGCAGGTTATGTCTCCGACAAGGGTTTAATAACCAGAATCCACAGAGAACTCAAACACATTAGCAAGAAAAGAACAAGGGATCCCATTGCAGGCTGGGCAAGGGATTTGAAGAGAAATTTCTCTGAAGAAGACAGGTGCACAGCCTTCAGACATATGAAAAAATGCTCATTATCTTTAATCATTAGAGAAATGAAAATCAAAACTACTTGGAGATATCATCTAACTCCGGTGAGACTGGCCTATATCTCAAAATCCCAAGACCAGAGATGTTGGCGAGGATGTGGAGAAAAGGGAACACTTTTTCACTGCTGGTGGGAGTGCAAATTAATACATTCCTTTTGGAGAGATATATGGAGAACACTTAAAGATCTAAAAATAGATCTGCCATTCAATCCTAGAATTCCTCTACTGGGCATCTATCCAGAAGACCAAAAATCACATCATAACAAAGATATTTGTACCAGAATGTTCATTGCAGCCCCATTCACAATTTCTAAGTCATGGAAAAAGCCCAAGTGCCCATTGATCCATGAATGAACTAATAAATTTTGGTATGTGTACACCATGGAATATTATGCAGCCTTAAAGAAAGGAGACCTTACCTCTTTCATGTTTACATGGATGGAGCTGGAAAATATTCTTCTTAGTAAAGTATCTCAGGAATGGAAGAAAAAGTACCCAATGTATTCAGCCCTACTATGAAACTAATTTAGGGCTTTCACATGAAAGCTATGACCCAGTTACAACCTAAGAATAAGGGGAAGGGAGAAAGGGAGGAGAGGGAAGGGGGAGGTGGGTGGAGGGAGGCGGATTGGTGGGATTACACCTCAGGTGCATCTTACAAGGGTATATGTGAAACTTGGTAGATATGGAATGTAGATGTCTTGGCACAATAATTGGGAGAATGCCAGGAAGGCTGTGTTGACCAGTGTGATGAAAATGTGTCAAACGGTATATGAAGCTAGTGTATGTGCCCCATGATCATATCAATGTACGCAACTATGATGTAATAAAAAAAGAAGAAAAAAAAGAAACTGCTGTGTCATGATGAAATTAAAGTGTCTAATTTATAAAATTAATAATTTTTACATAAAAATTTTCTTAATGTCCAAGCTCCTTATCCAGCATGCATAATCTACTTAGGCATTTTGTAGACATTTAATAAATACAGTTAGGATAATGGATGCATAGCAATTCCTAATCCAACATTTTCAGTGCTGCTCCTTATGGAATTAATTAAATGCTTCAAAACTTGCAGGAAAGAAATCTTCCAAATGAGTGTCAGTATCTACATAGGAAATCTATCCTCTGTCAAATTATATCCTAAACTACATGTTTAAGTAAAACTGGAGCCCGTGCTAACCCACTGGGTTTTACCACCATTGGAAATGTTTCCTCCCAAAGAAGATTCTTTTATGCTCTCAATGAAATAAGTATTGAGGTGAAGAAATGATTTTATACTATTCATACATTCAGCTGGCAAATGATAAAATTATGATGGGATAAAAATGCTAAAATATTATTTCTGTACTGCAATTATAATTGTTGAATAGATCTAAAGAGAATAGTCAGTCCTTAATTGCTTTAGCTAGGACACTCATTTATTTTAGGTACCTACACTATCAAATTACTGATCACATTTTGTTCTCTTTGTAAGCTCCCTCTCATTACATGTTGGTAGTGTCTTTCTGCAAGATAAAGAGTGAAGCTGAGGATTAATGCATCAAATTAGTACTTAATACTAGAAGGGTAAAAGTGTCAGCAAGTATTAGTAAGTTGTACAGCTACTGGTGAGAATCTAAGCCTAATTACCAATGTAAGTGTTGGCTCAAGGTGGACATTTCTGACCCTTATTTAAAGGAAATACATGGGCCAGTAAAATGAAACAAAATAGAACAAAAACATAACAAAGCAAACAAAATGACTTCAAGAGTGGCACAATTCTTAATGTGTTGTGGTTTAAAACAATACAGTTCAGGTCCTGGTACCATTTAAGTAAATCCCACTGTGATGTTGGGCAGTCCACATCACTGTATTACCTTGAATTTACTCAAGTTCAGGTGCTGGGTACCATTGTAAATCCCACTGTGATGTTGCGCAGTCCACATCACTGTATTACTTTGCATTTACTCATTTGTGAAAATAGGAGTTTGAATCAGTGTTCTCTAATATATTATTCATCACTGATGATCTTTTTACTCATCTGACAAATAATAACTTTAATAAGGTCTGTGAGCAGAACAAAATTTTGTTAACTGTGTGTGATTCAATGCTTTCCAATATTGCTAGAGAGAACAGATTTTCAGAGTTCAATGATAATGTATTATATAAAGAATGGAATCAGAAATAATCTTGATAAATTAGCAGCGTAATACAGGTGCCCCAAAGTCACCTATAAAGTTGTCATACATAAAGAAAATGGGAAACTATAACTGAACATATATTATGTATAAAATATTCATTACTAAATTTTACAAAGAGGTGTCCAACATGTAGAGAATATTTTGTAAATGTTTTGAATAACCAATTTACATGTTTAGGGAATGATTCAATAGAATGTGTACTAAAACACAAAAACCAATGGAATCCTATTGCTATGTGTATCAATAAAATATATGTGTGTGTGTGTATATTTTTTCTTTTTTTTTTTTTTTTTCTGAGACAGAGTTTCACTCTATCACCCTGAATAGGGTACCCTGGCATCATAGATAAAACTCTTGGGCTCAAGCAATCCTCTTGCTTCAGCTTCCCAAATAGCTGGGACTACAGTCTCCCACCACAATGTCCTTCTATTTTTTCTAATTTTGATAGAGACATGGTCCCCCTTTTGCTCAAACTGGTCTTGAACTGCTGAGCTCAGGTAACCCACCACCTTGGCCCCCCAGAGTGCTAGGAATATGGGTATGAGCCACCACGTCCAGCAAATAAAGTGTATTAATAACACGTTTATTATAGAGATAGTTTTTGAAACTAACTACCTTATTTAAGGGGCAAAACATTGAGGTTCAGAAAGGCAACAAGTTTCCAAAAGACAAAGAGTTAATGGCAGTCACACCTTAGATCCTGGCCTTTTGATTTCTTAAAATTATGCTATTTTTTCTGCTCTGTTGTGATGACTCTCAATTGCTCTAAATCAACAATATAAGCAACTCATGGAATGGGAGAACATATTTGCCAACTACCTATTTGATAAGGGGTTAATAAGCAGAATATACTATAAAATATATAGTATAATGCAAAAGTCTCAATAATAAAATAAAATAATCCAGTTTAAAAATAGAAAAAAATATCTAAATAGAAAGTCATCAAAAGAACACATACATGACCAAGAAATATATGTAAAAAATATTTAACATAATTAATAATCAAAAAAATGCAAATCAAAACTACAATGAGGTATTGTTTCAGTCCAGTTGAAATGTTTTTTGTTCAGGAGACAATAACAAATGCTGTTGAAAATGTGGAGAAGGGAAAAACTCCTCCTCTGCTGGTGTGAATGTATATTAGTGTAGCTGCCTTCAAGAGCAGTTTGGAGGTTCCTCAAAAAACTAGAAATAGAACTATCACGTGACCCAGCAAACCCAATACTGAGTATACATCCAAAAACAGAGACATTAGTATATCAAGGAGCACACCCATGTTTATTATAGAACTATTTACAATAGCTAAGCTAGGGAATTGATTTAAGTGCTTATCAGTGGAAAAAATGGAGAAAGAAAATGTGGTATAAACTCACATGGAATATTATTCTGTTGTAAAAAGGGGAGAAATCCAGTCATTTGTAACAACATGGATAAAACTGTATGACTTTGTATTAAGTGAAATAAGCCAAGAATAAAAAAAGACAAGTATTGAATGTTCTCACTCATATGTGGGAGCTAAAAAACTGATCTTGTAGTGATAATGATGTACTGAATGTCATCAAAATGTACTCCTTTCCATATTTCCTGCATCTTATGGTTAAAAAAAAAAAAGTCACTGGAGGTCAGATCAGGTGAGTAGGGAGGGTGTTCCAATACACTTATCTGTTTACTGGCTAAAAACTCCCTCACAGACAGTGCTGTGTGAGCTGGTGCATTGTTGTGATGCAAGAGCCAAGTGTTGTTGGTGAAAAGTTCAGTTTCATCTAAATTTTTCACATAGATTTTTCAGCACTTCCAAATAGTAAAGTTGGTTAACTGTTTATAGCTGGTACAAATTCAAAATGAACAAACTCTGCAATGTCAAAAAAGGTTAGCAACCCATTTTTAACTCTTGATTAGGCAAACTTTAAGTCTTCTTTGCTTTTGCTAATCAGTGAGCTCCTTTGGGACCATTTTTGCACATACATTTTGAATGCTAAGACTTTCAGTTAAGATTTTCCTGTTTCTCTATTTATGTTTACTTGGTCAGCTGACAATTTTGACACACAAGCCAATATATTTTGCAGTGTTTTCATCAGTTCTGCTGTTACTGGTAATCCTCACCATTTTACCTCCCCTCAGAAAAACCTTTACACTCTTTTCTTCATGGCATTATCTTTATAAACTTGGACTACCATGCCCCTGATTTCATTTACACTCTTGTCAAGTTTCACAAGAGATGTATGAGTGTTCATTGCTCTGATTCAAGCTCTGACAATCTTATGATGGCACACACACACAAAAACAAGCAACAACAAAAATAACCACTACTCAGGAAGCAGGGCCACACATTGACATGAACACAACTGTGAGACACTGATATACCATGGTCATGAAACCACACTGGGGTGTTTGTACAGTGCTGCAAATATCAACTGAAGAGGTGATCATTAATTCCTGAACTTGTCTCCATGCACTTATGTTGGGATCTAATGTTAAAGAGTTCTTTGTTTAACCTAGCAAAACTTCATTATCTTATAAATGAAGAAAGTAGGTTGCCTCCAACTTCTACAGAGCAGCAAAATTACAAGCATATGTTACATTTAATAGCAACAAAATACTCAATCACATGCAAAGAAGTACTAAGAGAAAAATGTGAGGCAAATAATTTATTTTATAGCTGTCTGTCTTTCAAGTATAAAGACTACAGAGTTTTGAATATGTAAAAATTCATTTTCATGAGTCCTTATCAAGAAAGCTAGTAAAGAATAAAGCTCTTCCAAACAAGTTGACTGGAAAACCATTGTGAAAGGATCGGGAAGTATCACCATATTTATTTAAATGTACAACTAAGTCTAAAACAAGTGAAGATATCAGAATTACCGAAGAGGATACAAATATTATATGCTCCAACAATGTGTATGGATAACATGAACAAGTTAGAAATAAATTAATGAAAAAAATATGGTTTAGTGGAAGTTTGTTGATAAGCTGTTGTTAAACTACTGTAATCAGCTGAAGTGGGGGAGAGTCAAACTCCATCATTTACACCTAAAAATAACATGAAGACGTATAACATATTTAACAATATCAAGAAAACCATTATAAATTATATCATTTTGTAATATCAGATGGAGGAGTGGAAGAATGAAATTATTTTAACATTTATCTTTGTAGAGAAATAATAGATACTACTATGCATTGTTTAAAGAAACTGACCTCCCATCCTAGTACTTACCAGGCCCTACCCTGCCTAGCTTCCAAGGTCATAGGAGATTGTGCACATTCAGGGTAGTACAACTACAACTCTGACTTCATCTAACAAAGACAAACAAGGTAACCTAATGGTATGTGCCCTTAAATTTATCTGGAAAAAAATAAAAATAAAATAAAATAAATGCTTGATATCAAAGACTAAAATAATAATAATAATAAAGAAACAGACCATTCCATTGAAAGTGAAAAATGAAACATGTAAGACTACCACTCACACCTAAGTCATCCTGGATCACAAGTGAACAAGTCAGAAAATACAAGACTGGTTAATTGTCAAATCTTATAAAACAAGTAAAGCAGAACTTCCAAAAAGACATGTCAGAACATAGTCCTGCTGCCCAACATTCTGGTATATCAATTCCAACTGGCCTTGTGTATTCAAGGAGGGCCTGGAGCAGTCAGGACCACCACCCCAGGGTCTTGTATCCATCCAGTAGTTATCTCTTCTTTTTACCAGTGACTTATAAAATCTCTTCATTGTCAGTATACCATTAATGTACCATGGACACCTTCCAACACAGTTCTACTTGAGCATGTAAAAGAATTCTTACACATTCTTTAGTCACTCTCTCATAGATGATTTTGCTGTCTGAAAATTCAGTTTAAGAAACATCTGAAAATGGCTAGGTGTCTGTAGCTCAGTGGTTAGAACAACAGACACATACACCGGAGGTGGTGGGTTTGGATCCAGCCCAGGCCTGCCAAACAATGATGACAACTACAACCAAAATGTAGCTGGGCATTGTGGCGGACACCTGTAGTCGTCCTAGCTTCTTTGGAGACTGAGGCAGGAGAATCACTTAAGCTCAAGAGTAAGGTTGCTGTGAGCTGTGACGCCATGGCACTTGACCAAGGGTGACAGCTTGAGACTCTGTCTCAAAAAAAAAAAAGAAAAAAAAGAAAGATCTGAAAATGTTCTAGAAAGCATTAAAACAAAACTTACCAATGTTAATAGATATTCTAAGAGAAAGAAAAATTGATTATTGTGGTAGAAATGTTTTTAATTAGATAGAGGGGAAATTTCTGACTTGCTGGGTTGAAAATAAATTACTATAAATTACTATAATGTTTCATGGATTTCTTCACAAAGAGAAAAGACATCTGTCTATGACAGCAAAATATTTTTTTAAAAGGTAGGCAAATAAACTTATCGTTTCTGAAATTCACTTGGTTAAGAACAAACACTAAAAATTTAGTTTGAATGTTACCTTCGTTTTCCACCTTGTAAAAGATGGTATACAACTGAGCTATTAAAAAAGAAAAACATGATATTCTAGAACAAAATTCAGGATGTTTCTTTTTCAAGGGTAGTGTATTGAGCATTCTATGTAGGACTTTTTTTTAATTTTGAGACAGAGTCTCACTTTGTCACCCTCAGTAGAGTGCTGTGAAATCACAGCTCACAGCAACCTCCAACTCTTGGGCTTAAGTGATTCTCTTGCCTCAGCCTCCCAAGAAGCTTAGACTACAGGCACCCATCACAGTGCCTGGCTATGTTTTGTTTTAGTTGTCATTGTTGTTTAGTTGGCCCCGGGCCGTATTTGAACCCACCAGCCTCGGTGTATGTGACTGTTGCTGTAATCACTGTGCTTCAGGTGCCAAGTCCTATGTAGGATATTTTACTTTCAGAACAATTAGACTTCATAGCCCTCAAATATTATCCCAAAGAGACCTAATGATTTTATTACCATGGCCATATATACTCTAACTCAGAGTAAGCCTTTCACCTAACCTCACAAAGCTCGACCTTAATAATCTCAGAATGTGGTAGAGAAGAATATCCTTTGAGATTTAAAATAGTATTTTGCTGAAGTCCAAGAGCTAAAAATGAATGAAACAGATCATATAAACTATATGTGTGGGAATCTCTCTAAAACTGAACCAAGTTTTTTTTTCATATTGTTAAACATTTTTAACATACCGTTCAAAAAATAGTTATATTTCCAAAATATTAATCACATTTATATTCATTTGTAATAAATACACATTTTACACAATTTAATTATCTTTTCATAGGTACATATTTACAAATATATAACCAAATATTTAAATGTATTTGTGAATTGGGGAAGAAAGAGAGTTAGAGAACCTATTATATTCTTCACAATTGGGCCATTACAGTAGTGAAAAATACTATCTAAGAGGAGGGCTGATTTTTTTAATATATATAATAGATTTCAATTAATTGTTAAGTCCATTTTCCTTCCTAAAATTTATGAACTCCACATGTATTTCATGGTCATACAATTTTAAAATGTATCTGTCCTTAATATGACAGAAACTATAAAACCAATATTAACTACTACGATTCTATGTTAGTTTAAAGGCTCATATAGGAATATTATAGGTCACATGACAGACATATATTACCTGGAGTAAAGTATACAGTAGGATTTAGGAATTAGGCAATCTTTCAGGCACATGGCTTGTAATCCTAGCACTCTGGGAGGTCATAGTGGGGGGATCCCTTGAGCTTAGGAGTTCAAGACCAGCCTGAGCGAGAGTGAAACCCCCGTCTCTACTGAAAGAAAAATTAGCCAGGTATTGTGTAGGTGTCTATAATCCCTCAGTACCTGGGATACTGAGGCTAGAGAATCGCTTGAACCAGGAGTTTGAGGTTACTGTGAGCTATGAAACCATGGCACTCTAGCTTGGGCAAAAGAGTGAGACACTGTCTCAAGGAAACAAAAAAAAAAAATTAGGCAATGGGCAGAAAGTTAGAATTCAATTTTTTTTCATCAAAAAAGAAAGTTTAATTAAATCACATAATCTGAAAGGGCAGAATTATGTTACAAACAACCACAATTAATGGTGCCAAACCACCAGGACTCGACTCTGTAATTCTTCCCAACAAAATATAGAAAAAGACTGTTGCTTTTGCTTTGATTAAAGCCTCAAAGATGAAGACAGAGGATACTATTAATAGTGAGGGCTTCAATACACCCCTTCAGATTAACAAAGGGACAGTTCCCAATACTCTTGTCTCTATAATCCAAATTCATGATCATAAAACAAAGCCAGAATTTTTTATGAGATCTCTTGATTGACCAAGAGACAGCTTTGGCCATGTTTTCACAATGAAATGTAAGTATATCATGGGGAGGTAGGTGGAAGGTCCATTAGCAAAATAAACCAGAAAGAATGCTGGGCAGGACAAGCCAGAAACTTTTACAGAAACTGGTATGAAGTCAAAATAGTCCCAATGCCTCAGAAAAGGCCAGCAACTCACTGTTTATAAACACTTCTGAATGTGCAAGGGCCTTTATCTGACCCTATTGTGCCTCTTAACGCCAAATCTACATGGAGTGCCAATAGATTCAGTTTGAAAAACTAATGTAATAAGTCTCAATCGGGTAAAATTTTAAAGCAAGTTACTAAATTCAATTTTTTAAGATAGCATCAGATTTTATCTTACCTCTTAGCTGAAATTCACTGAAGTTCTCAATCAAAAAACACTTCTTTGAACAACAACAAAAGTTTTTTTGAGACCAAAACATGAACTCTATGTGCAAAAAAACTCTGGTACATTAAATGGTCTATTAATAAATTAACTAAAATAAGTAATTGCCAATGAAACGTGATACTCTCTATGTGTGTTCAATGTCATTTGTTTGGGGTTTTTGTAGAAGTATTAATATAGTTGAAATTTTATTTTTAGGGTCTCAATTATCATTTGTTTTAGAAACACATAACAATAAATGGGAATCATAAAAAGTTATCATTTTCTTAGTTCGAATGACCCCAAATCAGACATCAAAACATTGTTTTGGACACAAAGTGTTTATTTGAGATGTGCTATGAAAGAAGCATAAATGAGAGCATAAAGATAGGAAAGATAAAAATATCCAATAAATGGTTTGCTAAATGATGGGTCATTATTGTGGATAATGAGAGACAGAATTGCATCAAAAGGGATCAGAGAGTTGGCGGTGCCTGTGGCTCAAAGAAATAGGGCGCTGGCCCCATATGCTGGAGGTGGCAGGTTCAAACCCAGCCCCGGTCAAAAAACTGCAAAAAAAAAAAAGTGATCTTAGAGTGATCAAAAATGCTGACTATGAGATGTGGAGGTGCTTAAAGATTTCTTTAGTCTTAATCTTGGTTGTTTTTTGCAGCCTCAACTTGTAAGCTGATATTCTCACAAACTAAGGAGACTTCTACAAAAGCCTCAAGAGGAGCACAGCCGTATAGACACATACTGCTTGGCATGGAATCACGCACTGGGAATTGTCCACAGTCGATTCAAATGAATTTGGAAGTAAATTGAGCGTCTATAAACTAAGAAATCATCAGTACTTCTTGCAGTTCACCTCTTGTTGTACCCCAATCTTTCCATGCTCCATATTGTGAATGCCTGGTTACTAATATTTCAAGCCACTGGCCAGGAAAAATATCTAAAAATCTAGAGGGTTATAAAACAAGCTGGAGTTTCCTGCTGCAGGAGGACTCAAGGCAGTAGTTGATATTGATCAATTCTCTTCTATCACCTTTCCTAGATTTCAAAAATTATTTTGTTTATACCTCAACTGATCCAGGTTGCTTACCTGGTGGAATTAACCAGATTTACCATCTGAGAAATAAGAGCCCCTTGTTATATTAGCTTTTCCCCTAATATATTGTTTTCACTGACTATGGAGATATCGGTATGAACCACAGGGGTTCCCACTCTCTCTCAGTGGTTCCTTCTGCTCTTTCTGAAGTATCTTTTGTCAACTCTAGATCTCTAGATCTTCATGATTATCATTGTTGATAACATCCAACAGTATAATAACTTCTTTCTCTTCCTTATGCTCTATTAAAATAAGCAGTCTTGGGTTTTTGTACTATTGGGGATACAGCACTATTCAATGGGCATTGGTTCAAAATACATTCTCTCTTATATCAAAAGTAAGGAATTGTACCAGCCCCAAACTGTAATTCCTTACGTTCCTTGCCTGAGCTTTAAGAAACAATGTCAGTGTTCTCTTAGGCACCAACTTCCAGATGTGATAGTACCAGGGGATTGCACATCCACATGCAATCTACTGAGGTGTCTACTTTGGGCTTCTTCTGGTGATACGTACTGAACATGAAAATGAGAATCCCTGGTTGAACGCTCATTTATTTTGCCCCTAGGAACGTCATGTTCCATGAGCCATCTCCTTATATTCTGTGACCAAACTCTTCTATCTACCAGCCTGGCCCTGCTGCTCTTCATTACCCTCACATCTACTCGGCATCTGGAGGGTAAGAGTTGTCACCTGCCCTCGGTTATTCAGGATCTGGTTGTCTCCACTAGTGTCAGTGAGTCCATTATTGATTCTTCCAGCCTTCCCACGAGCATCATTATCATTCCCCAGCCTTGGTTAGTTTATTCACTCCAGCTTGCCCATTTTACTGACCCATTTAATTCTTTCTCTCACCAACAGCCCCTGCTACTCTGCCGTTTCTGTCTCAGCATGAACTATCAGTTTTTTTCCATATTTTTAAAAGCTGATAAAGTAGCAAGTTCTAACCATCTCCTAGGAGCCTTAACAAGGTATTAATTCCTCTGTCTCAGGAGAGTACTCCCTAATAAATAAATTCAGAATGCAATCCTCTTCACACCGCCTTCTTTCCCCCAGTCCATGATAGTGATGGTTTGCAGTTTCTGTGGAGTGTGGTTACTTTTCTGCCTTATCAGATCCAGCACATCTCTGGAAGGCTCAGGCTACAGTTTAACCATCCTTAACAGACTAGTGGCCAGAAAGGGGGGGTGGGGACTATCCTGAAGGTGATACATGTCTTGCATAAGATAAGCATCTATACCACCTTAAGGCTGTGAGAAAGTGGTAACTCTGGATGGAGCAAGGTGCAAGTTTTCTTCAGGCTCAGAGAGCTCAGATTGTAAGGCGATGTCTTCTTACTTGCACCCATTCTGTATGTCTGGGTCCCATTTTTTTCCAAATAGCATCCTGACCTTAGCAAGCACACCTTGGACCTGTTGAGAATATACCCCCTGCCCCCCACTGAAAATTGGCTACTCTGACACTTGGGACCTGGGTCTAATCCCCAGGTGTCTCTGACTCTTGCTGCACAAGACATTTGCTTCTTTGTTTTCTACCAAGTAGTACTCTTGGCTTTCACATTTTACTGGTTATTGACAATTAACCACTCCCATTTCTTCCAGAAACAAATTCCACAACATCAATTAGATGAATGTGGCTATTCTTTGCAGCTGCTTCTGCTGCCCAAGAAAGTTTATTTGTGGTTAATGTCTTCTCTCTGGGAAATTATTTCTCCATCAGAGCCCCCACTTAAGGATACGAGGCGTTCAATGCTGTGAATTCCACTGACTTCATTGTTCCACTACCCTGACCATAAAATCATGGACCTCAATTTTAGCCTGACATTTTATCCTGCTCCAGGAGATAGGAAAGTCTTTAGATCCTAACCGTGAGTGTGTTCTGACTTCCACAGCACGCCCTGAGTAGAGAGATTTGGCTACTCTGATGTTGTTATTATCTTTCACTAAAAGCTTGGGGTCAGTTAACCAAAGCCATATGAGTGCACAGTCCTTGTAATTACCATTATCCCTACAACTGTCCATTGCTAAAGTTATAGCAAAATACCGTGGTCTTATGTGTTATGTCCCCTTTGAACTCAAATATTAGAACTCAGATTAGACCTCCGATTTGGTCCTGCAATCTCATTACTGGGCATCTATCTAGAAGAAAGTAAAATCATTTTGCTATAAGAACATTTGCACTAGACTGTTTATCGCAGTTCAATTTACAATCACCAAGATGTTGAAATAACCTAAATACCCATCAATCTAAGAATGGATTAACAAGCTGTGGTGTATGTATACCATGGAATACTATTCAACCACTAAAAAAGATGGAGACTTTACATCTTTTGTATTAACCTGGAATGAGGTAGAATGTATTCTTCTTAGTAAAGCATCACAAAAATGGAGAAGCAAGAATCCTATGTATTCAATTCTAATATGAAGGCAGTAGATCTATTTCATGGTGATGGGTAAGGAAATGAGGGAGCCGGACGAGAAGGTTGGAGGATCATGGTGTATGGAACACCTCTTGGGGGAGGGACACAATTATAAGAAGGAATTTATCTAACAATGCAGTGAGTGTAGCTTAATACTTTGTACACTCAATGAATGTCTAATAAAAAAAAAATAAAATAAAATTCTACACCCCAAAGTGATGGTCTTAGGAAGTGGGTCTAATAACTGGAAAGATATTAGACAATGAGAGCAGAGTCTTTGTGCAAGGGATTATTAGCCTTATAGAAGAGACTCTAGAGAGCTTGTTTATCCCTTCCAAAATGTGGACATAGCAAGAAGGTGGGTGCTATCTATGAATTAGAGAGTACAACCAGGATATTGTGGTGCCTACATCTTGAACTTCCTAACCTCCAGAACAGTGAAAAATAATTGTAAGAGGGACTTTACCTAAAAATGCAATCAGTGTAACCTGGTTTATTGTACCCTCAATGAATCCCCTACAATAAAAAATAAAGAAATGAAAGAAAAATAAAATAAAATGAATTTCTGCATTTGTAAGCCACCTATTTTATAGTATTTTGTCAGAGCAGTCCAAGCAGTATAAAACACATAAGCTGTTCCTTCCAAATACTCCAAAACCTCACCCCAATCTACTACATGTGAGGCTCTTCACAAGAATAATGTTATCACAATCCAGTAGTAATTATTATCCACACCCTATGAAGAAAGCGGTGCCTTGTTGCCATCTGACTAACGAGTAATTCAATCTCAGAATCTTCTTCCAAGGCTCTTCTTTCTAGGCCCACTTCCATCACCAGACCCCACAGTGTGGAGAAAAGTCCTTAGACCCAGGCCAATTCATAGATGCTTGATGGGAAAAGCCTTCATCTCGCATGTCAATCACCCATTCACAGTGGTTGCTCAGAGGTGAGCCTGGGTTATATGTGATGGCATCTAAGATGTCTGCTATAATCATTTAACACACCTCTTACATGAAGAAATGAAGAAATGAAGGAATGGCTCAAAGATGTTTTGTCTCTGCCTACTTTGTAATATTCCATAGAATATATACAAGATGACTTATATCAATTTGATATAGATAGCTAATCCATTGTTTATGTCTTTACTATCAATCTAATAGCACTGAGGCAAGTTTGACTGTGCTATCTGAGCCAGCCTATAAAATGCAAATGCTCTATAAAGCCATATTTGTTAAGACTTTGACATGATTTAATCTAATTCAGACTATAGATATGCTTTATCCTTCCAAATTGAAGTTAGTAAGAAATCTTTTTAATTAAAATTCAGTTTACGTATTTGAAAATATAGCATCAAAGATAATATGTAATAAATTACAACCTGGTTGACTTTTGACATTTCTATTGAAAAATTGATAAAATTGAACAAAGGAGTAAAATCTGAATGGTGATATAGAGGTGACAGGTAGTGAGTTTCAGCAGGAAGTGAAAAAAATTAGAAAAGTCATCTGGCTGTTCTATTCTCAGCCATTAACAACAAACCTTTCTTTTTCCAAAATCTTCAGTTCCTTTTTTCTAAATTTTGTGAACAAAGAATAAATTGGGTGGGGCCACATCTATGGTGCATGTTAGAAAGGGTACAGGTGATTGCACTAATGTACACAATAATGATTTAACAATAAAAAAAAAAAAAAATGAGAAAAAACCCATTTGGGTTTTGGCAAGAGCCCTTTACTACTTGCCCCAACAAGAAGGGGATTAGGTCTATTAACTGCCAAAAAGGGAGGCATCTGTTTATTTTTGCAGGAGAAGTGCTACTTTTATGCCAACAGATCTGAGATCGTGCAAAACAAGATCAAAACACTCCAAGAAGATCTAGAAAAGAGAAGAAAAGAAATTTTAGAATATCCCCTGTGGACAGGCCTACATGGATTTTTACCCTACCTTCTTCCCCTGCTACCCTTATTTACC
>CAUYPK010017818.1:0-14065 GCA_963574355.1 Loris lydekkerianus | reverse complement strand
TTGTTGCAATGAAATATTGAACAATAATAATAATAATAATAATGTTAAAAAAGTAACATTCACCTTGTCAGAAAGGAGTATGTCTATCATAGAATGCTTTAACGCTGAGATTCAGTATGGAGTCATCAGTTAACTTCTTCTTATTTTTTTCCAAAGTCTCACAAAATAGACAACTAATATTTATAAATAAAAATAAAAGATAATTTCAAAAAACAGATCATGCCAAATCTTATAGACAATAGAAAAAGAAGAAATACTTCAAAATTATTCTACTTAGACTGGATACACCTGATATTAAAATTGGAAAAAATATATTATTACAAAGGGAAATTGCAAACATATGTCACTTATAAATGAGGATGCAATATCCTAAACAACATATCGACAAGTTGAATTAAAAATTAATGTTCAAGTAACATACTTTGGTCAAAATTAAATCCAATTTATGTGAGAATTAGTCACTATTTTCTTTTTTTTTTCTTTTCCTTTCCCTCCATCCCTCCTTCTCTCTCTATCTGCTCTCCTCTCCCCCCACTCCCCCACCGTGTCATGAATTGTCATTAATTGTCCTCATATCAAAGTTGAATATTTAGGATTCATGCTTCTCCATTCCTGTGATGCTTCACTAAGAATAATGTGTTCCACTTCCATGCGGGTTAATACAAACACTGCAAAATCTCTATTTTTAATGGCTGAATAGTATTCCATGGTATATATACACCACAGCTTGTCATTCCTGACTTGAGGGTCATTTAGGCTGTTTCCACATTTTAGTGATTGTAAATTGAGCTGCCATAAACAGTCTAGTACAAGTGTCTTGATAATAAAAGTTTTTTTTTCCTTCTGGATAGATGCCCAGTAATGGGATTGCAGGATCAAGTGGGAGGACTAGGTTGAGTTCTTTGAGGTTTCTCCATACTTCCTTTCAAAAATGTTGTATTAGTTTGCAGTCCCACCAGTGGTGTGAAAGTGTTCCCTTCTTTCCACATCCAAGCCAGCATCTGCAATTTTGAGATTTTGTGATGTGGGCCATTCTCGTTGGGGTTAGATGATATCTCAGGGTACTTTGAATTTACATTTCTCTAATAATTAGGGATGATGAGCATTTTTTCATATGTTTGCTGGCCATTCATCTGTCTTCTTTAGAGAAGGTTCTGTTCATCTCTATTCCCCATTGTTGTATGGTATTGTTGGTTTTTTCTTGTGGATTAATTTAAGTTCTATATAGATCCTAGTTATTAAGCTTTTGTCTGATTTAAAATATGCAAATATCCTTTCCCATTGGGTAGGATGTCTATTTGCTTTAGTTGTTGTCTCCTTGGCTGTACAGAAGCTTTTCAGTTTAATTCAATCCCATTTGTTTATTATTGCTGTTGTTGCTATTGCCATGGCAGTCTTCCTCATAAAGTCTTTCCCCAGGCTGATATCTTCCAGTGTTTTCCAGAATAGGAAAAACACTAATTTTCTATTTTTAGCCCAAGACATTTTCATTTGAAGAGAAGATATCTTTGTTAGAGAAACAAGAATGCTTATTCTTAGTACATTGGTAGTATTTTATTTTATACTTGATATATAAATTTGCTAATAAGTTTTCATCTTAAATTTTAGGCATTTTTTAGGAAATCGCATCACAATCACTTTTGTATAATCTTTTTTCTATTCCTACTTTTAAATTATTTGACTTTCATGTTGTAGCTCTGTAGGACATTGACCTTACTGATCATTTTAATTATACATTAAATGAAGGGTTGATGTGATCACCATGAGGCAATCAGGAAACAGCCCAGTAGAAAATTCTGAAAGGAGATGCACTAAGGATTGTTATCTTCTGAAGTTGGGCAACATTCCACTGACCAACAGAATGAGAATATTTTTAATTTTTTTAAATAATGAAAGAAAATCATCGAAATGGTCTCTTTTAATACTCCTTTTTTTCTGTTGACCCTAAAATGGACATTATTAGATATTTTGTACATAATCTTCATAGATGACATCTTGGAGATTATATTCGTATTACAAAAGAGTTTCATCTCCTAAGATGAAAATAGAAACAAACAAAAAATAATAATAATAATAACATTTAAAATGAAGAGACTAACCAATATTTGAGACACTATGGTTCAAGGTTTCAAGTCTAATATTTTAACAGTGAGAGAGAGACAGCAGGAAGCTCAGTTAGGCTCGTCTCTGTTACATGGGGAGCCTGGAAGGGATGTGAAAGGAGACCTGAGGCGCAAACCTGGAGAGGGCAGAGTGGGAGAACCTGGACTGGGGCATGGAGAGAGGAGTATCATCAGCCTGAAGGGCACCACTCATTGTTTAAAAATCATCAGTCTTCCCAGTTTCCTAAATATGACATGCTTGACTTTCTATATTCTGTCCGTAACTACCTCTCTAATTTACTACCCCTTCCCTACCATGGCGTACACTCACAGCTTGGTAACTGCTGCCGGATTCCTGAGTGCTGGCTGTCTTTGCAGCTTTGTACATGCACCTTTTGTGTCTGACTTGTCCTGCATCTCCTATGAGGAGAACTCCTCATCTTTTGAGAGTTAGTTGGCACGTCATTACTTTGGGGAAAGCTTTCTGACCAACTTTGGGTATTTACCCTTTGTGCCAGTCTTATGATTTGTAGACATTTATACATAAATACATATAATATGTATATGTCTCAAAGAGCTAAACGTTATTTTTCCCACCAAGTTTTAAGTTTCTTGACAGAAGAACCATTAACTTATATTTCTCATATTTCTGTAACCAGCTCCTATAATTTATTTATTGCTTTTCTCTATGTTACAGAATACCTATTTCAAACTTTATAAATGTTAGTCGTTACATTCTTTTCAATTTTAGTACATATAGCATACATCTACTACTTATGTGTCAGCCCTGACTCGCTTCCTGCACTTTCCTCAGGGGTCTCCAAATTGCAGTCGGATCTTTGTCCATTATCTGATTATCAGATATCTGAAAAAAATTCACTATCTCTTCCCAAATACGTTTCATATCTCAGGTAGTTATATTTCTTGAATTGACGTAATAATCCCAAGGTCCTAGCTTGAAAACTTGGCCCCAGGCCTCACTTCCTTCTCAGCGACTGCTCTACAGAGGTTGAATCACCACACGGGTTTCCTGGTTGCTCGTGTACATTTCCTTTCTTTCCTGCTTGATTTTCTTTGATCAAAATTCTACAATAGTAGCAGGGAGTCGTGCACATTAACCTTTTAAAAAAACATTTTGACACATCATACTTTAAACATTTAAACGGAACGTGAGCCAATGAAATCATACTCCATTTATCAACCTACTATTCGGGTTTTATGCAAGCTGGCTATTTTCTGTCTCTTAACAATCCCTGAGATACTCTCCTAACAATTTCCTTCCACTCCAGCCCCAATTTGCTCATTTGTTTATCTTATTACAGTTGTCTAAAAGGCCCTCCCTTCCGTGTCTTTCCCTGAGCCTGCTGTTTGTTCACCCTGCGCCCCACTTATTCCCTGATGCTCTCACAGCCCTTGTACCCCACCTCGTCTTGGCCGCTTTCCCACAGACTATTCACGTCATCGTTGGGAACTTAGCACTTGTAGCTCTGTACTTAAAGTTATGGTTTTACATGAGGATCTCATCTCCTTGACTGGGCTGTAAAGATATGAAAGCAGGATGCTTTTTAAAATGTAAACTGTTTAGTCTTTGTATTTGTATTCATCATTACTAAGATTGATTGAAATACTTTGCTCAGGATTATGATTTGCATTTGTGAAACTGGGTACTATTTTATATTGTAACTTCCACAAAGACGCTATATCCTAAATGGAGCAACAATGGTAGTTTTCCAGCTGTGCCGGCTGTAGGTCACTTAGTAACACTGCTCCTGGCTTAGTCCTGTCCCCCACTTTATGCCCCCGGACTCTGCTTCAGGGTTCTTACCTAGATTTGAGGCTATTTTCTCTGCTGTCCACCTTCCATAATATATTTATCAAATATTACTGAGTATATTCTGTGCTCATTTTTTACATAATTATCAAAGTAATGTTTCCTAAAATAAATGTTTGATCAGGTTACGTCCTATGTATTCTCAAAACTTGTTGATGATCCCTAATTGTCTGTAGAAACTAAAGAGTGAATTTCTGTATTCTGTTGTGACATGCACTCCTATGTGTAATGCATGACTGTGATTTTGGTCCTGAGTTTGAGGAAAATGCCCCTGGAGAAATTTGCAGGCTCTTGGCTGTGAGAGGCACTTCCAGGGAGCACTAATGCTCCTGTGGTGAGTGTGCAGATCATACCTGCTCTGTGAAAGCCGCCCTTTCCCTTTCTCTCCAGAGCTCTTCCCTCCCCACTACCTTAAGGGCTGCAAGTGAGATGGCCACAAATGGCTGAGGGGCTGTAATCCTCTAAGGTTGCCCACAGGCAGGGTCCCAGTTTCCTCTGTGTGACTGGGCCTTGGGCCTTGATCCTTGCCCTACATGGCTTTCTCCTGCTCTGCTGATCATAGCACTTGGCTGTGGCCCCTCTGGCCCCCTCCCACTGGATCTGGAATCTTCCCAGACTGCAACCTCATGTACTGGTGAGCTCAGGCAGGAGGGCCTGGTAGCCCTAGGAGGCCTGCTGGGATCCTCTGCTCCCAAACCATACTACATATGTATAATGTGCATTCTTATTTTTCCCTCAGAAGTTTGGGCAAAAACACGAGCATTATACATGGCAAAATATGGTACTTGTAACTGTTTGTGATACATGGCCCTAATTATTGCATTTCTCTTCATCTACTTATACATTTGCAGTGGTCAGGTTAGAACACAAAATGTGCTGACCCTTGCATGACAGATATATACTTAGGATTTTCTGCCTTTACTAATGATTTTCCTTGGTCTTGAAATTCCTACACCTATAAAACACTAATAAACTTCCTGCACTTCACTCAGAAAACCATTAAAAAAAAAAAAAAAGTGTTTTCTTCGTTGCCAGAGCACTTTGCTTGTCCTCCTGTTACCCCATTATTTCACTCACCTTTGTGTTATAGGCAAGCATCCATTCCTATCACTCTTCCTGCACTACTTTGTAAGTCTTCTGAGGTCAGTTGCTGTGAGAAATATGTCTCTGTAACCTCCCTAAGGCTGAGCTCCATCATTGCACTGTACTCAGCATGCAATGAATTTTTAATAAATAATGTATTCCCCATAATTTGACATAGGTTTCTATTTTCTAATTTGAGTTCTTGCACTGAATATTGTAGCCTCATATTCATATACAAAAAAGGGTATAATTATAGCTGGTATTTTAAACTGAAGTATGTTTTCAGTAAATTGCCTTATTCATTTCTTGCTTACCAATCTCATGTTACCCTCTTACTAATGATTGTTGTTTGGTTTTTGTTTTTGAAAAGCAATACATCTTGGTAATGTTCTGTTGACATTCTGCCTTCTCTAGCTGGCAGTTTGAGCAAAGTTAACTTGCAAGAACATTTTTAAGTTGGTTCTTGGAAGACTGGGGAGTCTATATGCAATTTCATGAGATTTCAGGAAGAACAAAAATTATTTCTAAGAGTCATAGGTTTCTTTAAGTTTTAATGTGATTCTGTAAGAGGCAGAAGTTTTAATTTGCTGTTAGGTGTTTGCCATGCTCATTGGGGTAATTTTCAGTTGTATAGAAGATAGGTGAAAAGATAGCTTTTTAAATGTGCCTTTGTTGAGTCATTTGAGAACATGGAAATCCATCCCATTTTTGTGAGAAATGACATCAAATTCAGTCCTGACATTTTCACCATGCCTAATCAATATATTGCGCCAAGAAAAAAGAAATAAATCGAAATATTTAGAGCAGCAGTGTAGTCATTTACACACATAATTTCTGGGTCTGAAGAGTCAATTTGTAAACATGCTAAGCATTATGGCATCTGTCCCTTAAAAATTTTATAACTATCATTATACAGACCATGTACTTAACGTAATGTCTGAGTAGGGTACTGTTTGCCATCAAATTCAGGGTTCAATACAAAGATTATTTTAGGGTTTTAGGGAAAGATGGTGGACTAGAAGCAGTTCATGTGCTCACCACTCTCAAGAAAAATATTGACAATTGCACACAGATGCCTACCTACAGATAGCTGTTCTTGGAAGGAGTAAGGTAAAAAACTAGAGAAGTGTCTCAGGACATTCAAGCCTTTTCATCACCCTCATCTGACCTGGGAGGGAGCAGGCACAGCAGATGCTGTCCTGTGCTGTGTACAGTGACTAGGAGCTGTCCTATCCAGCATGGGATCTGAGCACAGGACGTGCCTCAGGTGTCACAGACATGACTTGGGAAGCCTTGGGAAACTGCCTCAGCATCAGAACCCCACTTAACCAGAAGATTTGGCCCTCCTTTGTGGTCCCTGGGCCCCCAGAGCTGGCCCTGCCCGTACACTTTCTCTGTGCCAGTGGAAGATCCCTCTGCCTCTGCAGTCCCCCATTCCAGGTCTGAGGCATTTGCTAGATCCAGGATCAAGCCTCTGCCCCTGTGGTTCCAGAACTCCAACTGGCCCATGACACTACCTTCAAGATTACACTATTAAACCTGAACATCAAGACACCACCTTTGAGACTCTGCCACTGGCACTAGGCCAGCAGAAATTCTCTGAGGGACAACACTCTGCCTGGGACCCCAGCCCCAAGCTGTCATTATACCTCAGCCTGGTTTGGGCAAATGACCACAGCCCAAATACCCGTGACCACTGCCTACATAAACTCAGCTTCCACTGAAACCTCTGGGGGGAGACTCTGGGCAGGACAGTCCCCTTTAACACCAGCCTGTATTGAGAGGTTTCACCTAGCCCCCAACTCTAACTTCAAATGCCATTCTTGGGAATATCCAGCCACCTTGAACAAAGATCATCTAGTGCTGGCTGAACTGTGACAATCACGGGGGGATAGGACAAAACAGAACAGCTCTACTACAGGCTCTCGGTGAATCTACCCATCCTCTGCTGTGGAACATTCAAGAGTAGGACTCAGAACCACTATCGATGGACTCCCCCTTCTTCTAACTAAGCAGTAGAGTTGCTGGCAAAGGAGAACAGGTGAGCTGTAAACCTGTTAACCCTGAGCTAAGAGAAGAGGACTTAGATGAGAAGAAATCATCAAAAGATCCCTGAAAACATGAAAAAACAAAATAATTTGACACTTCTAAGGCATCACAGTAGAACTACAGTAGTGGACTACAACCAAAAATAAATTACTAAAATGACAGAAATATAAGTAAAAATATGGGTGGCAAATAGATAATTATAATTAAAGAGAAACTTGAAAACTAACCTAAGGAAGCTGAAAAATGTTTCAAGAAATTGATGAAACAAATGAAAAAGTCACTAAAAAGCTAGAAAACATAAGAAAGTATATTATTAAACTTAAAGAAATGAAAGTCATTTAGGGAATTTCAAAACACAAGATAAATGTGCAACAATGGGTAAAACAAAAAAGAAAGAAACTCAGAGTTTAAAGACAATACTCCTGAGATAACCCAGTCATTCAAAGGGACAGAAAAGTAAATAAAAAAGAATAAATGATCACTTAGAAAAATATTGACTTATGCAAAGCAAACTAATATGGAAATTATAGATGTCCCTGAGGAAGAAGAAGAAGCACATGTCACAGAAAATTTGTTGGAGGGAATTACTGAGAATGTCTCTGTCATTGCCAGAAACTCGGACATCCAGATGCAAAATGGTCATCAGACACCAGGAAGATCCATAGTAAACAGGGAATATTTAAGATACATAGTAATCAACTCAGCCAAAGTCAAAAAGAATGAGAAAATTGTGCAAACAATAAGACAAATCCATCAATTAACCTATAAAGAAAAACCAGTCATACTAACTGCAACTTCTCAGCAAAGACTTATAAACCAAAAGAGGTTGTAGCCTCATCTTCAGTCTTCTGAAATGGACCAACTATCAGCCTATAATTTTGTACCCTACAAAACTAAGTTGTCATAATTGCTAAAGAAATAAAGGATTTTCTGGCAAACAAACAATGAGGGAATTTATCAGGACCAAACCTGTGCTACAGGAAGTACTCAGATCTGTATGATACATGTAACAGTGCAATAGACACTAACCAGTGTAAAATCATCCAGAAGCTAAAACTCACCCCTCAGATAAAAATACAATGTGAAAGAGAAAACAAAACAGCAAAGCACCACTCAACACAATGAATGGAACAGAATCCCAAATATCAATACTACCATTCAACTTGAACAGACTTGATGCACCACTCAAAAGACATAAGCAGGCTGAGTGGATAAACAAATACAAAGTATTTATTGTCTCCAGTAAACATATCTAACATGCAAAGACTTAAACAAATGCAGGGTGAAAAGACGGAAAAAATATTCCACACAAGAGGAAACCAAAAGAGAGCAAGTGTAGCTATTCTCATATCAGATAAAATTGACTTTAATAAAAATTGGTAAAGAAAAACAAAGATGGTCATAAAGAGAACAATTCAACAAGAAGACGTAGTAATCCAAAATATATACACACCGAAACAGAGACAAGATGGCTGACTGAAGCCAGTTTTCCACAGAGGCTCCTGTCCAGAAGGAGAGTTAAAGGACAAAAATTTAGCAAGTAACCTTGTGGATTAGAGCTGTGCCAAGAGAGAAGGTTGAAGAATGCACATCAACCATGCTGAGGTGAACTGCAACCCCAAGGATACAAACAAAAGGTACAAAATTCATCACCAAGCGGACGGGAGTTCCCTCCTCCATAAGAATGGTTCAGAGAGCCCCATAAACAAACAAGCAGAGTTCAAAGGTCCTCCCACTACACTCTAAAAACCTCTAAAAACTGGACATACCTCTCCTACTAGGGTGCTATGGCGTTCTCCTGGAAGGCATAAAACTATATAAAACTGTATATATTCTCTACCTGCAATCCTGAGCTCCAAGCACTCCCCTCCACTCTCACTCTGAGGTCTGGAAGCCTCTGCCCCAGAAGTCCAGATTCTTGGGTGATTTCTCGAGGGGTGTGGACAGGGCCTAGACTGCAGCTGGTCAGTTCTGATTCTGTGGCACGGGAGTGAGGAGAGGATGGTCGGCTGAGAGGGAACCACAACGGAGCAGCAGTGCCCTGAGGCGCAGAGCAGCAGCCGTCTTTTAGCAACAATAGGGCTCACTCCCGGATATTCCGAAGCCACACCCTCTGTCTCCCTGGACAACCAGAGGAGGCCGGGCATCTTCTCAGGTGGCAACCACTGCAGAACAGATCTGGAATGGAAATGCAAGCCCCATGAGTAAAGGGTTTGCTGGAAGCAGTACCGGCCTGGGTGGAGCGCGGAGATTAGAAACGTATGCACAGAGTTGGGAAATTCCCAGGGCAAGGCTGACCCAGAGGACTGCTTTACTGAGCCTAAGACACACCTGGCCCTCAGGGGATCGGCAGCCTATAAACAAAGGAAACAGGAGGCTAGAACTGACAGCTAACCAAATACAAACCTACAGGAGCTAAGACAGGGTCTAAGGTGCAGGCTCTGGGAACTCAAAACAGCTTCTCTTCTGCAGAGGAATTTAACAGGGACAGAAACAAATTCCTGCAAAGTTGTTATGTTCCGTTCTGTTAGGAACATCAATCAGGGGCGGGGCTGGAATTGAGTAAACACACCCCAGCCTTCATCAAGCACTGAGGTTGTCAGGCCTCACCTCCCCCTGCTGGATAGAGGCAGAGCAGTAGCCTGGCTAAGTAGATATAGATTTCCTTGTGATTAAGGCAGGTGCTGGAGTATCTGTTTACTAGAGGCAACTGGGTCACAGTCCTGCGGAGCTATCGGTGACTGGTCGTGACAGAGGTGCAAGGTGGGGAAGGAGGCATTAACCTTTCCAGACTAATCAATTTGCTAGGTGGGTCCTCCCGACTTAACGGAGCACCAGAGCAAGTCATATCTGAGTTGCCATCAGACCCCTGCAATCCAGTTGGCAGCGACCTTTTAAACTCTCCCACCTGAGACATGTGCAGACTGAGACAATTGATTTGGACCTTTTTAACTGACCCAATTACCTGAGGACTATTCAAGTGGTGCCCTGGGTGTGTGGTTGGAGGAAGGTTTGATTTTCCTTTTCCAATTGTTGCTTGTGGGGGGTGGGGTGACTTAATTGCTGGTATTTCTCCACAGCTGAGACTTCAACCCAGATTAATTGTTTCACTAGGGTCAGACAGAGACCAGCAGAAAATAAGACAGAACCACTTAGCCCCACCAAACCAAACAGGTTCCCAGTTTCTCAGGCCATAGCACTGTATGGGTCCTCGACAAAGCTCCAGGGGAAAAAATCAAATGGTGTAAAATAATCATGGGACAGAATCAGTGAAAAAAATCGGGTAACATGAACAACCAGAATGAACAAACCCCCAAGGAAAAATATGGCAGATGTAACTGAAGATCACATTCATAAACAGCTGGCTGAGATGTTAGAAATCGAATTCAGAATTTGGATTGCAAATGAGATTAATAGAATGTAGGAAAATTTGGAATTAGAAACTCGAGGAGCAATTTAAAAGTCAGAATTAGAAATTTGAGGAGAAATTCAAAAGTTGTCTCAAGAATTTAACAAATTTAAAGACAAAACCACCAAAGATTTTGATGCACTGAATCAAGAATTTGCAGTCCTCAAAGATCTGAAAAATACAGTAGAATCCCTCAGTAACAGAGTGGAGCAAGCATAAGGAAGGATTTCTGACATTGAACACAAAGCCTTTGAATGTTCCCCAACTTTCAAAGAGGAAGAGAAATGGAGAGCAAAAATGGATCATTCTCTCAGAAAGCTCTGGAATAATTCGAAGAAGGCTAATATCCACCTCAATGGAATTCCTGAAAGTGATGAAGTGGCCTCACAAGGAATGAACAGAGGCCCTTCTCCATGAAATTATGGAAGAGAATTTTCCAGACATCCCAAGAGATTCTGAAATTCAGATAGCAGACAGTTTCAGAACTCAGCATGACTCAATCCGAATAAGACATCCCCCAGGCATATCATAATTAACTTCACTAAAGTTAATATGAAGGAGAAATTTCTGAAAGCAGCCAGACGTAAGAAATCCATTACCTACAAAGGGAAGAATATTGGAATGACTGCAGATCTCTCTGCTGAAACTTATCAAACCAGAAGAGGGTGATCATCAACTTTTAATCTCCTAAAGCAAAATTACTTTCAACTCCGGATCCTGTATCCAGCTAAACTGAATTTCATTTATGATGGAGAAATTAAATACTTTAATGACATTCATATGTTGAAGAAATTTGCCATAACCAAACCAGCTCTTCAGGATAGTCTCCGAACTATCATCCAGAATGACCAGCTCAATCCTCTACCACTAAAGTAAACTCACTCAGAAACTTTAGATCAAACTCCAACTTCCACAGTTGCAAAGGGATGAAAAATGTCCACTGGACTTTCGAAAAACTTGATACCCAAAATTTTTACCAGACTTATCAATATTCTCCATTAATGTGAACAGCTTAAACTGTCCTCTAAAGAGGCACAGGTTAGCTGTCTTGATACAAAAACTCAGGCCAGATATTTGATGCATACAAGAGTCACATCTTACCTTAAAAGATAAATATAGACTCAGGGTGAAAGGATGGTTGTCTATATTTAAGGCAAATGGTAATCATAAAAATGCAGGTGGTACAATTCTATTTGCAGACACAATAGGCTTTAAATAAAAAAAAAAACTAAGGAAGGATAAGAGTGGTCACTTTGTATTTGTTAAGGGTAATACTCAATATGAAGAGATTTCAATTAATATTTATGCACCCAACCAGAATGCACCTCAATTTAAGGGAGAAACTCTAACAGACATGAGCAACTTGATTTCCTCCAGCTCCATAATGGTCAGAGATTTCACACTCCTTTAGCAGTGTTGGACAGATCCTCCAACAAGGAGATGAGCAAAGAAATTTTAGATTTAAACCTCACCATCCAACATTTGGATTCAGCCGACATTTACAGAACATTTCATCCCAACAAAACTGAATACACATTCTTGTCATCAGCCCCCGAAACATATTCCAAAATTGATCACATCTTAGGTCATAAGTCTAACCTCAGTAAATTTAAAGAATTAGAAATTATTCCTTGCATCTTCTCAGACCACCATGGAATAAAAGTTGAACTTGGTAACAACAGGAATATGCATACTCATACAAAAACATGGAAGTTAAATAACCTTATGCTGAATGATAGCTGGGTCAGAGATGAGATTAAGAAGGATATTGCCAAACAAAATGACAATGAAGACATGAATTATCAGAACCTCTGGGATACTGCAAAGGCAATCCAAAGAGAGAAATTTACAGCACTGCAAGCCTTCTTCAAGAGAATGTAAAGAGAGGAAGTTAACAACTTAATGGGACATCTCAAGCAACTGGAAAAGGAAGAACTTTCCAACTCCAAACCCAGTAGAAGAAAAGAAATAACCAAAATTAGAGCCAAATCAAATGAAGTTGAAAGCAAAACAATTATACAACAGATAAATAAATCAAAACTTTTTTTTTTTTTTTTAAGTTCAATAAAATAGGTAAACCTTTGGCTAACCTAACCAGGAAAGAAAGAGTAAAGTCTCTAATCTTATCTATCAGAAACAACAAAGACAAAATAACAACAGACTCCTCAGAAATTCAAAAAATCCTTAATGAATATTACAAGAAACTTTATTCTCAGAAATATGAAAAGCTGAAGGAAATTGATTAATACTGAGAAGCACATCACCTTCCAAGGCTTAGCCAGAATCAAGTGGAAATGTTGAACAAGCCAATATCAAGTTCTGAAATAGCATCAACCATACAAAATCTCCCTAAAAAGAAAAGCCTGGGACCAGATGGCTTCTCATCAGAATTCTACTAACATTTAAAGAGGAACTAATACCTATATTACTCAAACTGTTCTAAAATATAGAAAAAGAAGGAAGACTACCCAACATATTCTATGAAACAAACATCATCCTGATCCACAAACCAGGAAAAGACCCAAAAATAAAATAAAAATTATAGACCAATTAAACTAATGAATATAGATGCAAAAATATTCAACAAGATCCTAACAAACAGAATCCAGCAACACATCATGACCAAGTTGTTTTTATCCCAGGGTCTCAAGGTTGGTTCAATATATGTAAATTTAAGTATAATTCAGCACATAAACAAATTAAACAACAAAGACCATATGATTCTCTCAAGTGATGCAGAAAAATCTTTTGATAATATCCAGCATCCCTTCATGATCAGAACACTTAAGAAAATTGGTATAGAAGGGACATTTCTAAAACTGATAGAGTCCATCTACAGAAAACCCACAGCCAATATCGTATTGAATGGAGTTAAATTGAAATCATTTCCACTCAGACCAGGAAACAGACAAGGCTGCCTATTGTCTCCACTGCTCTTTAACATTGTAATGGAAGATTTAGCCATTCCAATTAAGGAAGAAAAGGTGATCAAGGGTGTCCATGTAGGGTCTGAAGAGATAAAACTTTTGCTCTTTGAAGATGATATGATTTTATATCTGGAAAACAGGGATTCCACTACAAAACTCTTAGAAGTGATCAAGGAATACAGCAGCATCTCAGGTTACAAAATCAACATTCATAAATCGGTAGCCTTTATATATACCAACAATATTCAAGCTGAAAAAAAAAAAAAAAAAAAAAAAAAAAAAAATTTAAGAACTCTATTCCATTCACGGTAGTGCCAAACAAGATGAAATATTTGGGAGTTTATCTAACAACAGATGTGAAAGATCTCTGTAAAGAGAACTATGAAAATATAAGAAAAGAAATAGCTGAAAATGTTAACAAATGGAAAAATATACCATGCTCATGACTTGGAAGAATCAATATTGTTCAAATATTCATACTACCCAGAGCAATGCACAATTTTAATGCAATCCCTATTAAAGCTCAACTGTCATACTTTAAGATCTTTAAAAAATTATGCTTCATTTTATATGAAATCAGAAAAAAAACCCAAATAGCCAAGACATTACTCAGAAATAAAAACAAAGCAGGAGGAATCATGCTACCTCAGACTATACTACAAAT
>CAUYPK010017817.1:0-79476 GCA_963574355.1 Loris lydekkerianus | reverse complement strand
GCAGCCACTTGCCAGTTTTCCACTGTTTTTGTCCTCCTCCTGGGGTCCAGAAGTCCCTTGCTGGCTCCCTGTATCCTCAAAGGGATGATCATAGGCAGATCCCACCTGCCAGAGATGTCTGGAGTCTTTCTCCCCAGACTCGCCGTGCCCAGTTGCAGGGAAGCTGTTACTCAGCCGCCATCTTTAATCCAATTCCCCTACATGAAATTTTAAAACAGGAAAAACTAATCTATGGTGGGAAAAAAATCAGAGAAGTGGCTGCTTCCGAGGGGTGGAGTGAGTATTGACTATGAAGAATGTCAGAGAACTTTCCACGTACAGCAATACCTTGCACCTTGACAGGGTTTGGGCTACATACGCATTAGTAGCTGAGCTGCAGTGCACACATCAGGAGGAATCCCATCTGCACTTAATTGGCTGAAAATTTTACCTTAAAATAAAAAAACTATAAGTAAATATTGAATACTGGTTCATGCTTAATACCTGGGAGAAGTAGATCGGTATTTCTTTAATTTATTTTAAAATTAACCAAAGTTGTGCTTGCTTTGGCAGCACACTTATTAAAATGGAATAACACAGAGAAAATTAAGATAGCCCCTGCACAAGATGACATACAAATTTGTGATGCATTCCATATAATATAAAATAAAATAAAATAATAAAGAAATTAGAACAGTGGTCTCTGGGGTCAGTGAGATTGCCTGGGAGAAAATTTAAGGAACTTTCTGGAATGATGGCAGTGCTCTTCTTGTTGACATGCCTCTGTCTTACATGTGGATATCTGCTAGTAAACTTCACTCAGCTGAGATTTATGAATTTCAATGTATATAAATTTTACCTGAAGAATAAAACAAAGCAAATAAAAATTGAGTAGAGGTGAATAGCAGAATGTTGGGTCTTGTTCAAGCTGGAAGATGAGTATGTTAGTCATTAAATCATCCTGTGTGTTTCCTATGTATTGAAATTATTTCTCTAATAAGATACCATATAAAGAAAGATATGATTTATTGTATAATAGCATCAAAGATATCAAATATATAACAGTACTCTAACACAAGATATGCAAAACCTAAAAAAAAAATAATAATAATAAAATAAAATAAAAAGGGATGGCTCCTGTGGCTCAAAGGAGTAGGTTCTGGCCCCATATGCCAGAAGTGGTGGGTTCAAACCCAGCCCCAGCCAAAAACTGAAAAAAAAAAAAAGATATGCAAAACCTCTCTGCAGAAAACTATTAAATACTATCAAGAGAAATTAAAGAAAATTTACATAAATGAAGACATATAATATATTTATGAGTTGAAAGACTCTGTGTTTTAAGAACATCTGTATATAATGTAATCTAAATTATAATCCCAGCTGCTTATTTTATTATTCTTATGTATTCTAAAATACGTAAGAAAAGACCCACTACCTAAATAGTCACGACATGTTGAACAACAACTCTGGAGGACTTGTACTGCCAGGTTGCAGCACTTACCATAAAGCCACATTAGTTAGCGCAGTGTGGTATTAAAACAAGGGTCCAGAGATAAATCCACATGCATACCTCCCTTGATTCATAGCAAATGTACCACCACCACCAAGCCTATGGTGGAATGGATGACCATTAAATGGTTGTGGGAAACTTTTACTCTTACCTTATAACATACATAAAAATAATTTGAACTGAGTCATAGACCAAAATGTGAAAGATGAAACAATAAGGCTTCTAGAAGAAACATAACAGAATATTTTCATGGCCTCAGAATAGGCAAATATTTCTTAAACAGGACTCAAAGAGCTCTATTAATAAAAACAACTGATAAAGCCCAGCATAGTGGCTCATGCCTGTAACCTTAGCACTCTGGGAGGACAAGGCAAGAGGATTGTTCGAGGCCAGGAGTTCAAGACCAGCCTGAGCAAGAGTAAGATTCCATCTCTACAAAATACAAAAATAAATTAGCCAGGCACAGTGGTGTACACCTTAGTCCTAGCTAGCTCATAAGGCTGAGGCAGGAGGATTGCTCAGTCCCAGGGGACTGAGGTTGCAGTAGCAAATGATCACACTACTGCACTTTAGCCCTGTCTCAAAAAAAAAAAAAAAAAAAAATTAGAATGAAAAGTGACAAATTACACATTATTAAATTTAAGAACTTCTTTAATCAAAAGCTACTATTAAAAGAATGAGAGATAAGCCATATACTGGGAAAGTGTATTTGCGTATATCCATCAATGGACTCATAACTGATACATAAAGAACATCTACAAATTGTTAAGAAAAAAAATCAATCCCATTACTAAAAGCAAACTTGGTCAGGATCATCATAAAAAGGACATACAAATGGCCAAGAAACATATGATAGAGTGCATTTATATATTAGGGAAATGTGAATTACCACAATATGATAATCACTACACACCCAGCAGAATGGGTCAAGTTTCAGTCTGGCAGTATCAGGTGTGTTAGGATGTGGAACAATGGGAACTCTCTTATATTGCTTTTGGGGTATAAACCATACAATCACTTTGGAAAGTTTTGGCAGTATCTACACATAAATCAATACCATAGCCTAGCAATCCCATTCTGAGGTATATACCCAACAGAATCTGTGTTATGTCCATGGAAAAGGTATTCATAATAGCCCCTAACTCAAACAACCCAAATATCCAACAAGAGAAAAGATAAATGGAAGTTAGAATAGTGATCACCTTAATTGACTAGGAAACCTCTGGTTTTCTGTAAATTTGATCTGAATGGAGGTTATGTGAGTATAAACATATAAAGATCCATTGATCTGCACACTTAAGCTTCATGCAACTTACAAACTTTGTGTTGTATCTCAAGTGCTGTGGCATCACAGCTCACAGAAACCTCCAACTCCTGGGCTCAAGCAAGTCTCCTGCCTCCTTTTCCCAAGTACCTAGGATTACAGGCACCTGTCACAATGCCCAGCTATTTTTTGGTTGCAGCCATCATTGTTGTTTGGGGCCCGGGATGGATTCGAACCCACCAGCTCAGGTGTATGTGGCTGGTGCTTTAGCCGCTTGAGCCACAGGTGCCGAGCCTGTATCTCAATCTTAATACAGTATAGCTTCTGTAAGTTGACCACCCAAGGGACTGTAACAAACTGGTCAACATAAGGAGTTGGTCAGCATAAGGAACTAGGCCTACTGTACTAACACACACATGTGGTGCATGTCCAGTCTATGAAAATTAGGTCAACTTAAGGAGGTGGTCAGTATGGGGAGGTGGTCATCTAGGGAGTTTTCACTGTATTTTTTTTTCTTTAATAGAGACAGAGTCTCACTTTGTCACCCTTGGTAGAGTGCTGTGGCATCACAGCTCACAGCAACCTCCAACTCCTGGGCTTAGGCGATTCCCTTGCCTCAGCCTCCCAAGAAGCTGGGACTATAGGCGCCTGCCACAACGCCCGGTTACAGTTTGGCCAGGGTCCAGGTTTGAACCTGCCACTCTCGGTATATGGGTGGGGCTGGCACCCTCCTCACTGAGCCACAGGTGCCGCCCCTAACTGTATTTTTTAACATTTCTACTAGATAATATAAAAGAATATTTTCATGAGAAAGATTTCTGGAAGACATTAAAGCACTAAATGTAATTAAAAACTGATAAATTTGACCATATAACAATAAAAACTTCTTTATCAAAGGATAGCACCATTCAGCAAGCTGAGTGGTGGGGGTATTTGTAATACATATAACAGAAAAAATGCCTTGTCCATATTGTATACAGTGTTGACTATACATACATCTGTGTGTATCGCAGAGTGAGGAGAGAAAGAGCATACAGCAGATAAATGAGCCAAAGACTTGAATAGACACTTTGGGATAGAGAATATCAAATGGCCAATAAATGTACAAAGAGGTGCTCAATCTCCTTAATCATCAGAAATATGCCAATGAAAACCACTCACATCCCTCCAGAATGACAAAAATTTAAAAGAGCAACAGTAACAAGTGCTGGGCAGATCAGAACAGCCACATCTTACATACAGCAGCAAAGTGTAAATTGGCACAATCATGAGTTTGCTGTATTTATGAGAGTTGACAATTTGCACACCTTAAGATGGAGAATTGCACTGCAGGTTTTGCACCAGCAGAGATGCATACATGGATGGTGCAGAAGACATGCAAAAGAACGTCTACAGCAGCAGCGTCCAAAAACACCAAAACAAGAAATGACCCAAATGTCCTTCAGCAGTAGAAGAGATAACTGATTTATGATGTATCTGTGCAATATTGCCAGGGGGCTAACTGTAGCTAAGAGAGAGCCTTGGATATTCTAAGTAATATGGAATAGCAAAACACAGGAGCATACGCTGTACAATCCCCTTTACATATTGTCCAAAGCAGGCAAAACAAGATTGGAGAATTTAGGGCTACATGCCTATGTAGCAAGAAAAAAATGCAGGATTAGGGTGTAGTGGCACATGCCTGTGATCTCCGCCTGGGATATGCATGTCCCAGAGGCCAACCATTCACGTGGAGGCTGAGGGGGAAAGCAGGGCTTGAACCCAGGTATTCCAAGCTAGCTGGCCAACATAGTGAGACCCTATTTCCTAAAAGAAGAAAAAAAAAAAAAAACAAAACAAAACAGGAAAGTGGTTTCCATAAAAGTTTGAAATGAAGAGGGGAGGAGATTTTGTAATTAGAGAAAGGCCTCTAGGGTACAGGGGAGCTGACGTGAGGGCAGGCAATGCTGGAGTACTGAGTACATGCTATTTCGTGACCTGGGTGTGGATTACTTAGATATTTGCTTTATAATATTAGTTTATGGAGCTGTGAGTTTTGATATACTTCCCCAAGTGAGTGTTGTGTATCAGAACTAACTTTTTTTAAAATACTTTTCAAAATGTTAAATGTTGGGGAGGAGAGCAAGATGGCACAGATATAGGGCACCAGGAGGAAAGTCTGTTACTACTACGATGGGACTGTTGGAAGTTATTATTATGGACAAGGCCACCCAGAGAAGCCCCATGGAATCCACATGACTCACAATTTGCTGCTTAACTATGGTCTCTACTGAAAAATGGAAATCTACTGTCCTCCCAAAGCCAATGCTGAGATGACCAAGCTCCACAATGATGATTACATTCAATTCTTGCACTCCATCCCTGCAGTTAACATGTCTGAACACAGCAAGCAGATGCAGAGATTCAACGTTGGCGAGAACTGTCCAGTATTTGCGAGACCCTTTCAGTTCTGTCAGTTGTCTACTGATGGCTCTGTGGCAAGTGCTGTGAAACTTAATAAGCAGCAGATGGGCATTACTGTGAATTGGGTTGGGGGCCTGCACCACACAAAGAAGTCTGAGGCATCTGGCTTGTGCTACGTCAATGATACCGTCTTGGCCATCCTGGAACTGCTGAGGTATCACCAGAGGGTGCTGTTTATTGACCGTGATATTCACCGTGGCATGTCCTTTCATAAATACCCAGAGTACTTCCCAGGATCTGTGGACCTACAGATCATTGGGGCTGGCAAACGCAAGAATTATGCTGTTACTATCTGCTCCAAGATAGGATTGATAACAAGTGCTAAGAGGCCATTTTCAACCAGTCACATCCAAAATAATGGAGATGCTCCAGCCTAGTGCGGTGGTCCAGTGTGGTTGGACTCCCTGTCTGGAGCTCAGTCAGGTTGCTTCAGTCTGACCATCAAAGGATGCGCCCAGTGTGTGGAATCTGTCAACAGCTTCAACATGCTGATGCTGGGAGGAGGTGGTTACACCATTTGCATTGTCACCTGGTGAAACAGCTGTGGCCCTGGACTCACAGATCCTTAATGAGCTTCCATACAATGACTACTTCAAATACTTTGGTCCAGATTTCGAGTTTCACATCAGTCTTTCCAATACGACTAACCAGAATACAAATATGTACTTGGAGAATATCGAATAGCCACTTCCTGGGAACCTCAGGATACTTTCCCGAGCTCCTGGGATCCAAAAGCAGGCGATTCCTGAGGATGCCATCCCAGAGGAAAGTGGTAAAGACCCTGACAAGCACATCTCCATCTGTCCCTCTGGCAAGCGAATTACCTATGAGGAAGAGTCTCTGACCCTGATAAGGAAGGAGAGGATGGCCTCAGAAACACTTCCAACTTCAAAAAAGCCAAGAGAGTCAAAGCAGAGGATGAAAAAGAAAAAGATCCAAAAGAGAAGAAAGAAGTCACAGAAGAGGAAAAAACCAAGGAGGGGTCAGGAGGAGGTCCAGCTGGCCCGTGCAGACCTCTCCAGCTCAGGCCTCTTAACAAATCCCCTACCTTTCTCCTCTACCCCCTCAGATTTTATATTGTCTATTTCTCCTTGTATTTATATAAAAAACATGTTAAATATAATAAATATCCCCAAAACTAAACAGAAACAAAGAAACAAGGACTCTGAGCCCAGGGCAACTGAGCTAGGTGAATGCTTCTGGGCACTGCTAAGCTGCCCAGCCCTCCCCAGTCTTAGTCTCCAGTCATGAAGGGCACTCCTTCGGGGGAGAAGGGATCCTTTCAGGTAGCCAAAGACAAAATCCTGAAACGGAAGTGCTTGCTTAGTACCTTGAAAACGTGCCCTTCCTGAGCATCTAGAAGGGGTGGCTGGGTCTTTAAGGACCCCTGTTCTTTTCAGGCCCCTAAGGTAACATCAGCCATTTTTAGATTGGTACTATTCATCATACCTTCCCACTGGGCCAAGTGAGGCGAGAAACTCACACTGCCTGCCCTCAGCCTTCCCCCAGTTCTGTAGGTGGAGGTAGGTAATCTAGTTTCCTTTTTGAGATACTATTTTCATTTTTGTGAGACTCTATGTATTAAAATGGTATATCCTATTTTTTAAAAAAATGTTAAGAAGAGGGTGGCGCCTGTGGCTCAAGGAGTAGGGTGCCAGCCCCATATACCGGAGGTGGCAGGTTCAAACCCAGCCATGGCCAAAAACTGCAAAAAAGAAAAAAAAAAAAAAAGAAAGAAAGAAAAAGAAAAGAAAAGAATAAAGAAAAGTTAGGAAGAAAAGAGTGGCCGAGCATGGTGGCTCACATCTGTAATCCCAGCACTCTGGGAGGCCAAGGTGGACGGATTACCTGAGTTCACAGGTTTGAGACCAGCCTGAGGTAGAGCCCGACCCTGTCTCTAAAAACAGCAAGGCGTTGTGGTGGGCACCTGTAGTCCCAGCTACTTGGGAGGCTAAGGCAAGAGAAGCACTTGAACTCAAGAGTCTGAGGTTGCTGTGAGCTGTGATGCCACGACATTCTACCACTCTGTCAAAAAAAAAAAAAAAAAAAAAAAGGAAGAGGAGGTGGATAAGGAGGAGGAAGAGGCGGGGGAGACGAAAAAGGATAAGAAGCTTAAAAATTACTAGGAAACATTGACCAGGTAGAGAAGGGAAGGGGGTGCTGACTGGGACAAGGCTTGCTTATGGTGGCCCAACAGAGGCCACCATGACACCGCCCAACACAGTGGGAGAGTAAGCCAGAAGGATAATTGAGGCCAGGCTATGAAGGACCATGAACAGAGCCCCACATCTGACTGTGAAAATTGTGCCGCACATCTGGAGTCCCAGGTCAAAGGTGTCTACCCCACATGTGCTGTGTCTGATAGAAGATGGGAGTCTATCTCTATTTGCACAAAGCTCCACCTCCTGGAGGGGACAGTATCTCCTTATATTATTTTTGTCTATCATTTTTAAGCTTTTTTTAATGCTGTGAAGATGTGAGATTTCCTTCTGGAAACCCTGCTGATGGTAGTATGCACCCTGCATTTTCCTGGCATCAGACTCCTCCAGTCTGTGGAACACTTCCTTCTCTTCCCACATTGGAGGGCTCCAGAAGAACTACTACCAAATCTTTGGCTTCTTTGCCACCCCCTCCAGCAGCTTTGGGAACATTCTAGGCTTGTGGGTTCCTTAAACAGTGCAGCGTGGCTGACTCCATCCATCCGCATTACTGAGGCTGGACCAACGCTGGTAGAAGGCTTCAGCAGTCATAGTCATAAGTGTGAGGAGATGATCTCACTTTAGAAAGATGTGAAAACATAAGTGTGAGGAGATCCCAGGAAGGGCAGGTCCCCACTGCGTTGGCATGCGGAGATTTTCCACAGGCGAGCTTTGTGGATGACGGTGTCAAAAGGAACACAGTCTTCCAGCAGATGTCACAGGTCTGTGGCAGTTCAGGTGGGTCTCCTCAACTCCTCTTCTCACTGCACACCCTTCCATCTCAATTCTTCACAATCAAGTTCTTGGATTGGCTAATATCTTGGAAAGCCTCCTTTCCCCCCACTCTCATTAGTGAGTAAGAAAACTAAATATAAACAAACATCATTTGAAGCAGCTGGAAGCCAAGCTAATGAAGATGAGTGTGTCCCAGTAAGGAGGAAGTCCATTGTGCTGACCGTTTGACCTGGAGCACGTGGGCACCTGCCGGCTCCCTGCTGCCCCACCCCCCAAGCCTGTGGTTCTCTGACTCCCATCTGCAGGCTCTTCTTTGTCCCAGGCTCTAAGACAGGGAAAAACTAGGGGGCCTCAGGAGCTTTGAGGGACTTCAGCAACAAGGCAGTCTGGCTGCTGGTCCCTGTGTCATGGAGACGTGAGTGTCTTTCCTCGGTCTCTGTGTTGGTAGCCTGTCCAGCCCTCAGCCCTCCTAGGACCAGTGAATCCTGACTGTGCCTCCAGACAGTGCCCACTCTGACCTTCCCATTCCTGTGGCTGCCACTGGGGAGGACTACTGCCATTCTTTGCGGACTCTTCTGAGCAAAAGATAATGCCAAGGGTGGTGTCTGTGGCACAAAGGAGTGGGGCATCGGCCCCATATACCAGAGGTGTCAGATTCAAACCCGGCCCTGCAAAAACAAAAAGATAATACCCAGAATTTGTCTCTGCTTTTAGTCATTGTTCTGAATAAAAGCAAAAATGGGATGTTTGTACTGTAGATGAATGATGGAATGCAGATGCTTACCTGATACCATAGTCTATCATGTTTTATGTCAATCACACTTCTGGCTAATACATTCTGGCCGTGCTCTGGAAAGTTGGGATGTTGGTGTGATGTGAGTAAATTAAGCTGAAAGATATGTGACTTTGCACACAGGGACATGGGTGTTCTAGAGGCCAGCCTTTCACTGGGAACTGCCCTCATCACTCGCAAACATCCTCTCTGGCTTCCACAAGCCAAGTGCTAGCTGCAGATTCTTGACCCTTTCAACCTGCTCCCTTTAGCTGGCGTTAATTGCTCCATGCTCAACCACATCACAAGAAAAGCCAGAGGTGACTATTACCATAGTTCAAAAGCCGGCCCTTCCTAATTTGATGTAAGAATACATTTTGCATGACCTTCAGGAAAATGAGGCTTAAGTGACTCGACATTCAGTCATGTATAATTACCATCTAATGAAAAGAATGCAGTTCAAAACTATTACATAAAAATGTTGTCCACATTTAAAAATTAAAGATCTTCCTTCAAGGACAAATCTTCTAAAAACATGTGGGTTATTGTGGCCTAGGGGTCTCACTTGAATTAAAGATCTTCCTTTAAGGACAAATCTTCTAAAAACATGTGGGTTATTGTGGCCTAGGGGTCTCACTTGACTTTACCAAAGGTGAGTACAATTAAACGTTCATCTTAGCTTCAAATCTTATCAAACTCTTGTCTTCATTAATATTTTCAGTAGTTCATCACTCTCGCTTTGAGTCCTTCAGGCTTTGGACCTCTTGGGGGGGGGGGTGGTTGTTTGTTTGTTTGTTTTGTTTTGCCCTGGATCTTTAGAGAGAGCAGCATTTTAATTATACATAAGAATTTTTTGGTTCTCATTTTCTAGTCTTACATCTATTACTATCAACTACTTATCTGCAAATGCTTAGGCATAGCTATTTCTTCTCTTAAAAATCAGATACTATCCTGACACTCTGAAAGAACAATCTCAAAATGTACAGGCTTTTCCCATGGCTTACAATATTAAGTGGTAAGACAGATTTGTCTATTACAGTGGTATTTTGAAATATGTTCACTGTATATCCTGTTTTCACATCTTTCTAAAGAGAGGCCAGCTACTCAACCTACAGAAATGGAAGCACAGAACCTGCCCTACACTCTTCCCCCAGACCGCAGCCTAAGGTGAGCTCCCACGGAGGTCCCTCTGAACTGGGGACAAGCAGGACCCAAGGACCAAAATAGCATTAAAAGGCTAGAAATGGAGCCAGAGATAGGAGACATGGAAAGCTGGTGTCCAGGGGGAGGGAGGTCCCTAGCAGGGCTGAATAGTCTTGAGACTGCTGGAGGTTAGAGGTGAAACCCCGAGAGCATCCCAGGGAGTAGGTCGAGAATCAGGATCCAAGGCCTCTGATCTCCCTGCTGGTCTCTGGGAGGAGTTCTGTATGTTCTTGTGCCACCCCAGGTTGCTCTGAGTCTCATAGCAACTCAGAGGTGTAGGTCAACTCTTCTCCTCGGCACAGAAACCCCCGTGGTCCTCTGGTGAGGATGCCGATGGACACTCAAACTTCCATAGCATTTTTTTTTAGCCTCCTGGCCTGATGCTTACCAGTTGCCCGACTTGGCCAGATACAGCAAAGCAGAGTGGTTATGCCCAAGAATACACATCGTATGGCTTCAAATCCTGGCTCCTCTACTTACTAGTCACTTGACCTTGGCCACGTTCCTTAGTCACTGGGTGACTCAGTTCTCCTACGTGAGAAACAGGGATGATAATCACACATATTCCACAGCCTTACTGTGGTGCTGGCATGAGCAGGTTGGTTGGTGATTTTTTTCGGTAGGCTGAAACAAAAAATGTTGCAGAAGTTTGTGTGTTCATTGGCATCCTCACCAGAGGACCACGGGGGCTTCTGTGCCGACAAGATGAGCTGATTCAAAGCAACCTGGGGTGGCACGTGAAAATCAGAACTCCTCCCAGAGACCGGCAGGGTGACCAGAGGCCTCAGATCCTGATTCTCGACCTGCTCCCAGGGATGTTCTCGGGGTTTTACCTCTAACCTCCCACAGACTGAAGAGTATTCAGACTGTGACAGTCCTGTTACTGTTGTCCCTTCCTCTGCCTAGCTCAGGGTCTGTCCTTTAGGGCTTCCAAAATTAGGCCACCTAATTTTGTTTCTTTGCAAGATCCTCCAAATTCCTCCCTACATTTCTTTACCCTTGTAGACTGCAAGTCTTTGTTCCCCCATTTTACCTTGCAATAGCCCTATGGTTCCTATCAGGCAGAGCCTGCTCACTTTACAAAAAAGCCAGCCCATCTCACAATATAAAATTTAAAAAACAAGTTAAAATATTCTAAGAACACATTAAGAAAAAGAGAAGTCATGGATTGTGAGAAAAAAATTACCATATAAAATATATCTCTGACAAAGGTCTTGTAACTCAGTAATAAGAAGGCAAATAGGCTAACTTCTTTCTTTTTATTATTTCAGATTGATATGGCAGTACAAATGTTTAGGTTACATTGTTTTCATTTCTGAGATAAAGTTCAGATTGTAGTTAAACCCCTCGCCCAGGGGCGTGTTGAACATCCTCACATTGTGCACATTAGGTGAGATCCCTTTAGTAACCCTCCCTGCTCCCCCTGTCCCTCCGCTTCGCTCCCCCTCACTAGACTATACTTACGCTTTCCTTTCACATGGGCATTAGCCCAATCTCTAAAAATGGGCAAAAGATTTAAATAGGCATTTCATAATAGATAGATAAATGACTAATAATCAAATGAACAAGGCTCAACATCATTAGTCAACGGGGAAATGTAAATTAAATCCACGTTGGGAGACTACCTCTCAATATCCTTTAGAATAGTGGAAATATTCCACTGACTGACACTATCAGATGTGGCAAAGACATAAAATAATTAGAACCACTATCACTGTTGATGAGACTACAAGATGGCATAGTCACATTGAAAGAGTGTTGGCACCTTTTTTGTAAGGTTAAACGTAAACTTCCTATACGACCTCACAATTTCACTGTCAGTAATCTACTCAAGAGAAAGAAAAACGTGTCCACACAAAAAAAGTGTATTCAAATTTTCATAGCAACTTTATTCCTAATTGTCCAAAGCTGGAAAAACCTCAACATCCATTAGCAGGGGAGTGGAGAAACAAAATGGTATATCCATACATGGTGTGCTAATCAACAATAAAAAGGAATGAATTACTAATGCATGTCACAACACAAATATATTATAAAAGTATTATGTTAAGTGAAAGAAGCCAGATGCAAAAATATTCTGTACCACATATTTCTGTTTATATGAAATTCTTCAACAGGCAAAACTAATCTTACAAGGGCAGAGAAAGCAATTCAGCAGTTTCCTGGTGTGGGGTCTGGGGATTGATTACACAGAACATGAGGGAACTCGTTGAGGTGATGGAAATATTCTATATATTAATTGTGCTGGCAGTTACTTGGGGGTGTATGCTTGTAAAAACTCATTGAACTAGGGCGGTGCCTCTGGCTCAAAGGAGTAGGGTGCCAGCCCCATATACCGGAGGTGGCAGGTTCAAACCTAGCCCTAGCCCCCCCCCCAAAAAAAAAACAACAAAAAACTCATTGAACTAAAAAAACAAAGTAAACCATATTAAACAGTATAACAGTATTCTTAAAATGGGTATGTACATTTTACCTCAATAAAATTGATTGCTAAAACCATGAACAGAAACATTCTCCATGCCCAGGGTTAACAGGCTTAGGATAGTTAGGGGTGAGAGAGGGAGTCAGTTGGTTCTTTTCTAATAGACTATATTTTTTGCCTTCCACTCTTTTCTTGCCTATTTTGGTTTTAATTGAGAATTTTACATGTATATGATTCCATTTTCTCTCGTTTCTTTGCATATCAGTGATAGTTCTTTTTTTCAATCTTTTTAAAATGATTGCCCTATAGTTTGCAGTATCTATTTATAATTAACCCAAGTCCATTTCCAACAACACTATCCAGCTTCATAACAAAACATCTCCCTTTTGTCCTGTATATCGTTGCTGTCATTTATTTCACTTAAACATTATATATAATTGAATACATTGATATAATTGATATTTTGAACAAATTAAGAATAATAAAAATAAAAGTTTTTATTTTACCTTCACTTAGTCTTTCTACAATGCTCTTCCCCTCTTTATGTAAATCCAAGTTTCTGACCTGTATTATTTTCCTTCTCTCTGAAGAATTTCTATTAATTCCTCTTGCAAGGAAAGTCTATGATAATAAATCCCTCACTTTATTATTATTATTTTTTTTTGTCTTATGGGAAAGTCTGTACTTCTCCTTCACTTTTGAGATAATTTCACAGGGTACAGCATTCTAGGTTGGTGATTTTCTTCTTTCAACACTTTAAACATCTCACTCTACTCTCTTCTCACTTGAGCACTGAGGAGACGTTGGATGTTATTTTCATTTTCGCTCTTCAATAAGTCCAGGTGTTTTTTCCTGTTTTATTACAAGATTTTTTGCACTTTGAATATGATATGCTTAGATATAGTTTTAGGGGCATTAATGCCTGGTGTTTTCAGAGTTTCCGGAACCTATGGTTTGGTATCTGATACCAACTGGAGGAAATGTTTGGATATTATTGCTTCAAATATTTCTTCTGTTTTCCTCCTCTGGTATTCCTATCACATGTGTTCTCCCTTTCATAGTTGTCCCACAGTTTTTGGATATTTTGTTCCATTTTCTTCAGTCTTTTTTCTCTTTGCTTTTCCATTTGTGCAGTTTCTATTCACGCATCTTTAAGCTCAGAGATTCTTTCCTCAGCTGTGTCCAGACTACTGATGAGCTCATCAAAGGCATCATTCATTTCTGTTACAATGATTTTGATCTCTAGTATTTCTTTTTTATTCCTTCTTAGAATTTCCCTCTCTCTGCTTACATTGCCTGTCTGTTCTTACATGCTATCTGCTTTACTCATTAGAGCTCCTAATGTATCAACACTAGGATTTTAAATTTCTGGTCTGATAGTTCCAGCATCCCAGCCGTATCTGAGTGTGGTGCTGCTGTTTATTGTCTCTTCAAACTGTGTGTTTTGCCTTTTAGTATATCTGGTCATTTTTTCTGAGTAGTTGGACCTGCTGTACTGTGTAATAAAAGCGGGTAAGCAGGCCTTTAACGGTACGGTGGTAAGATGTGGGAGGAGAGAGACGTCCTACAGTCCTGTGGTTTGGTCTTAGTTTTTGAGTACACCTGTGCCTGCCTGTGGACTGCGAACTTCACAGGTGCTTCTCAGGACTCTTCCCCCACTAAGGTGGGACAGGATGACTTTGGGGGACTGGAATTGAGTATTTCCCTTCTCACAGATGGAAACTAGGGAGGGCTGGAGTTGGGTATTTTCCTTCCTCCAGATTGGCTAGGCTCTGATAAAACCCTGATAGTTTAGGTACTCATAACATACTTTCTCTGGATACAGCCCTGATTAAGAAAAATAGAATGTTCTAGTGTATTTCAAAATGGTTCATTTTCCCCTCCACCTGCCATAAATGTGAGGGGATGGTTCTCTGACACTCCCTGTGCAAACCTGTTCAAGTCCTCCTTCCCCGCCCCAGAAGTGTGGGGGCCTCCCTGGACTGAGTCTCCCTGGAGCTTATAACCCTCAAACTTGCAGCAATTCTTGAATTACAATTCAGAATCTCACATCCTGGCACTGGTTCCTGTGAAAGTTTCCACTACAGTGAATTGTGACTCTCTGTCTTTCCCTGTCTGTGTTTCTAATTTGGGGGCAGCAGTTTTCCCTGTGGCCTCAATTTCTGACAGAACAAAGAAAAGTCATTACTTTTTTAGTTTGTTCAGCTTTTTACTTGTTAGAAGGAAGTGCTGACTTCCAAGCTCCATACATGCCAGACTAAAACCCGCAAGTCGGGAGTCAGTTTATAAAAAATGCAATTACCTGATTTGTACTCCCTGGAGGAGAGTTCCCTTACTTAGTCTTGGAAAGTTACTGTGGCCCCCAACCCCCAGAAAAGAGCAAATAATTCCTTCCAAGGAGTATTAAAGATAGGAGGAGAGTTGGGCATGGTGGCTCATGCCTGTAATCCTAGCACTTTAGGAGGCTGAGGATGGTGGATTGCTTGAGCTCAGGAATTTGACACCAGCCTGAGTAAGAGAAAGACCCTGTCTATACTAAAAATAGAAAATTAGCCTGGTATCCTTGGCAAGTGCCTGTAGTTCCAGCTACTCGGGAGGCTGAAGCAAGAGGATCACCTGAGCCCAAGAGTTTGAGGTTGCTGTGAGCAGTGATACCGTAGCACTCTACACAGGGCAACAGAGTGAGACACTGTCAAAAGAAAGAAGAAAGAAAGAAAAAAGGAAGGAAGGAAGGAAAGAAGGAAGGGAGGAAGGGAAGGAGGGAGGGAGGGAAAGAGGGAGGGAGGGGAAAAATTATGACCAAGCATTTATATCCTATTACTTCACAGCTCCTGCTCTTCCCTCTGGAGCCTTCAGTTCTGTAGAAATCAGGTGGCAGCGGAGATGAGTGCAAGGCCCAGTCTTCTGTGGCAAGAGTCCAGGGCAGGAAGGGACTCTGATGACAGATGCTTCACACCTCCACCAGCGTCACTGTGAGCCCCAGGGAGAGAGGCTGGGGTCAGGGGCGGGCCCTGGGCTCCTCCAGGGCCTGCTCCTCTGGGAAGGGTAGAGAGGGTGACACAGGAGAAACTCAGGCCACCTGGATCAAGAATCCTACTCCCCCCACCCTCCTGCTCAGGGTCAGAGGCTGCTGTGGGCTTTGGGTTAAATGGGGTACAGCACAGCCTCCACTCCTCCCTCCCCAGCACTGCCACCTTCAAACCATCTCCAAGTCCTGTCAGCTCCAGTTCCAAACAAATTCCCAATTTCTTCCCCTCCCTTGATCCCTCCTGCCCCAATCCCAGCCCACAGCACATCGTGTCTCTCCACTCGCCTTCCTGTTACTCTTTCTGCCCCCGTTTTTTCCTCCCTGTGATCCATTCACAGCAGCCAAGCGGTCTTTTTAAAACATACATTAAATTATAAAACTTCCTACTTAAAATCCTTGAAAGTTTTTTCATTACATTTAGGAAGAATTCCAAAATCCATAAGATACCCTTCAAAGCTTTGCGTAGTCCTGCCTGCCTTTATGGAACCATCTGATGCTCAGTTTTTACTCTGGATGCTTTAGCCACCCTAACCTCCCCCCTTTCTTCTGACATGACCTTTCTCCCACCACAGGGCCTTTGCACATGCTGCTCTTGCCTAGCTCATGCTTCAGGTTTTAGTTTGGAAGCCAGATCCTCCACTCTTATGCTTACATAGCACTCTGTAGTTTTTTCTTCATACAATTACTTGTATTCTTAAGTATTTATTTGTGTGATTCCTTGTTTTGTGTATACCGCCTTAACTATACTTTATAACGTCACCTACAGTGTCTGATTTGCTAATTATAAGATCCTAGGTGCTTACAATGGTGCCTGCATTGAAGAGGCCTAAATAGTGTTCTTTAAGTGGATGGATGAATGACTAAAAGTGAGTTTTATAATATAAGTTTTCTTATTATTTAGATACAGCAAAGTCAACAGATCAGATTCTTGCCATTGGAAAAATAATTTATTACACTCACATATCTCTAAAGAAGGGACACACCACACCACGAGGGATCGCCAAGCACTGAGGTCAGTCAGGAGGCAGAGACAGCTGGAGGAAAATGTGGACAAGAACTTTCACTGTGGTTTCCATGGGAAGGAACAAGGGAGGCAGGGTACACAGGGTTAGGATTGGCTAGCTTGAAGGGTTTCAAGGGGCTCTTGGGGATAGGGGCTGTCCCAGATGAGTGGTACCTGGCCCTAGGGTGATTAAGGGAAGGAGTGTGAGAGCCCAGTGAAGGAGACCGTTGAGGGTAAGGGCACTGGCTTGGTTGGTTTGCATTTGAATAGGGCTGGTAGGGCCTTGCTGGCCCCAGATGTCAAAGCATCTGGATATAGAAATAAAAGGCATGGTCAGTATAAGGGGCCAGACCCAATATTTGATTTGTACAAATTCTCCAGGAGATAAATCCTTCCATTATTAACACACACACACACACTTTATACCCAACCATGACCTCTACATAGATTCAGAGAAAGCAGCCCCTGGACCATGGTCATTGATAGAGGTGTTAGACGTTCTTTCCAGGCCCAGAATAAACACATCTCCCCTTTTGTTTCCTTTCAAGCAGGGATATTAGGAAGGATAACCATGTCCCCAAACAGCAGCTGATATGACGCCCAGTAGGGCTGAGCTTCTATTTCAGAAAGAAGACAGCCACTTAGCTGGATCCAGAGCAGGGCACGATCCTAATCCTGCAGAGGGCAGCAGGTCAGCTCCAGGCTCAGAATGGGCTTCTCTGCAGGGCTGCGAGTTACCAGGAGGACCCCAGCTACAATTAGAGGTGTCTCTCATAGGTGTGGGCGTTGGTCAGAGTTCTTGGTTGCAAACCATAGAATCCACCCCAGCTAGTTTAAACAGAAAGGTATTTTTAAGGGTTAAAGACAGATCACAGAATCACTGGAGGCACTGAAGAAACAGACATGGAATGGTCTCCCAGAAAGACTCCCCAAACCACAACACAGAACTGTTCAGCCAAGGGTCTTCTGCTTCTGTGTGATCAAGAAGCATCAGAAGCAGGAAGCTGCCACCCCAGCCACCTCCAGGAAGCACCTCCAAAATTAGGAAGCCACTGGCAGCCTCTAGTTCCCTGTAGCCTTTACTACAATCCCTGCCGTGTTTTTTCCCCTACAAAATTCAGCATCACAGACAAGTACCTCTGGTCGGTAGAAAGTAATTTACATCTTATGCTCTAGAAGGGAGAAAGGAAAGTGCCAGCTGTCGCTCTCCCTGTCAATTGGAACAGGTGTGCATATACCTGTGGTTTAGTGCCCTTCGCTGGGTGTGGTGCGTCCTTAGAGGACCTTAACAGGTTTAGGTTTGTTTGTTTTTTTAATTGTGAATTATTAAACAAATTCTATCCCTAAACCCCAGTAGCTGTGGGGTTGCTCCCTGTGGTCCAACTTTCCAGATATTCAAGGCCCACCTGCATGGGTGTTTAGAGGTTACTATGCTGTTACCTCTGCTGTTCTACACCCATAGTTTCTTAGAACACAGAACCAAACACTTTTCCAAACCTCAACTAGAGACTGGGAACTTGCAGCCACTTTATCTAGATTAGAACACAATAGAATTCCACAGCTGGAGCAATCATTACTGTCTGCTTAGCAACTGGTCTTGACTTCCCCTGACCCCTGAAATTTATTAAATAGTTTTTGTAACCTATAAGATACACAGGTGGGGGAATACCCTTTTGGTATAGATAAAGGCTTAGGATTTATCACCAAAATTCCCGAGTTCAAATCCTGACTCTCCCATAATTTAAACCTGTGATTTTGGTCCGGTCTTCTTGAGATATCCATTTTCTCATCTCTAAAACAGGCCTAGTATCACCTACTTCATAAAACTGTTGAGAAAAGCAAATAAGATAATGTAATAGAAATGTTGAATAAACTCAAAACATACTAACAAAGCAAGCAAGCTGTGTTTCATAAGCTAACTCCTATAGCTCTATTAAGTCTGTTTGGAGAACTGTATTGACAATGATTCTGAGGCCATCCCTGGGTTTATTGGGGAAAAGTGCAATTGTTGGGTAGCAATGCCAACACCCAAGAGTTGTTGATGCCAGGAAGGTAAGGAGAGCCTCATGGATGTCACATATTTGACATTACCATTCTACGTAAGTAGCTGCTATAATTATCATTATAACAGAAGTCATCTGGAGCAGTCTTTAAGAGGACAAAGCTGTGTCATTAAAGAAGCAGCAGAATAGTAACTTAAAGAGAATGTGGCTTAAAGAGACAAATGACTTAGGCCGGGGCAGTGGCTCACGCCTGTAATCCTCACACTCTGGAAGGCTGAGGCGAGTGGATTGCTTGAGGTCAAGAGTTCGAGATCAGCTGGAGCAAGAGCAAGAACCTGTCTCTAAAAACAGCCAGGAGTTGTGGCAGGAGGCTTTAGAACCAGCTACTCAGAAGGCTGAGGCAAGAAGATCGCTTTTGCCCAAGAGTTGGAGGCTGCTGTGAGCTATGATGCCACAGCACTCTACTCAGGGCGACAGAGTGAGGCTGCCTTGAAAAGAAAGGAAGGAAAGAAGGAAGGAAGAGAGAGAGAAGAAAGAGAGAAAGAGAGAGAGGAAAGAAAGAAAAAGAAAGACAGAGAAAGAGAGAGAAAGAAAGAGAGAGAGAGAGAGAGAGAGGAAGGAAGGAAGGAAGGAAAGCAGGCAGGCAGGCAGGCAGGCAGGCAGGCAGGCAGGCAGGCTGGCTTATTTTGCTGGAGGAGGAGTTGATTTCCTAAATAGCAAAAAGTTGGTGGACTAGGAATGTGCAGCTCCTTCTCCATCTGCTTTGTGAGTTCCTTCTCATCTGCCATTTCTCAAGTGTCCTGGCCTGACCCTCTTCCTTTGCCATGATGCCAACTCACAGAGCAATCCTGTCCATACCCGTGGCTTCAACCACCTGCACAGATATCTCCAGCCCAGGCCTCCTAAGCTTTATACCTGTATGTCCAACCACTATCTGCACATTTATACCTGATCTATACGACACCACGTGTCTAGTTGCAAGTCACAGAAAATAACTCTGGTGAATTTAAGCAGAAAACAAAACTATTTTCAAAGATGATAAATAGTTCACAGAATCTCTGTAAGGACAACCAGGCAACAAAACAAAGAACAATGTCAACGATTATCCATAGAACTGTCACCAGTGGACACAGGCATCGAGTTTTGAGCCACTGATGTCATTGACATTGAATACTACATGCTGCAGCTGGAACAGCTACCACACCAACTTCTAAACACTATCAGGGTGGACAGTGCCTCTGTCTCCATCTCCTGAGTGGATCCTGTTTGCTTACCAATTCTTTGAGTCATTGGCCACCAAATCAAAGTCTGGGAGAGAAGGGTCTGAACGAAAGAGTTTAGGCCACAAATTCATGTCTTGGACCCAAGGAAGTCTGAGAAAGTAAAAGTCAGGCATTTTCTGCTTTATGGTAGAGGTTTAAATAACAGATGGTGTATTTGGGCCAAGATGGTATGGTGGAACCACAAGAGGGAAGAGTCTGGTCGCCTAAACCACCATATCATCACGCTGACCTGGAACACCTGCATTCGACTACCAGGTGGGCAAAAACAAACACAAAATAAAACTAAAACGTCAATTACATTAAGCCACTAAAACTGTGGCATTTATTTCTTAGGGCAGCTGGTAGTATTAACTACCATTGTGGCCAAAAATAATTTCAAATTTTTACTTCATCGCCTCAACAGGTGCCTCAAATTCAGCAGGTCATCCTTTCATCCTACACTTTCAAATTTTCTCTCTTTTATTTCCAACCACTCTAGCCCTAGTTTTCACCTTGTACTCTTCCCTCTGTTTCACCGTTGACATTCAGCCATAGACCAGATCCTGCAGACTTTCTTCTATCGGTTCCCTCTTCAGCTTTCCCACTGAGAGGCCAAATGCTGTGGCCCATTCACCAATTCTTATATGGTTTCTACCCTGACTATTGGATCCTAATTTGTCTCTGCCTTCATTCTCATTAACTTCAGTTCATTAATTGATGCATCCATCCATCTATCCATTTATTCATTTGACCATTATTCATCCATGAAACTATCCATCTAGCCATTCATCCAACCATCGTTCATTCATCCATCCACCCATTTATCTAATTTATATTTATTAAATACATTACTGTGGACCATACATGGTAGCTCACACCTGTAATCCCAGCACTTGGGAGGCTGAGATGGGTGGAATGCCTGAGCACACAGGTTCAAGACCCCATTTCAGCCTGAGCCAGAGCAAGACCCCATTTCAAAAAAATAGCTGGGCTTTGTGGTGGGGACTTATAATCCCAGCTAAGCTACTTGGGAGGCTGAGGCAAGAGAATCACTTAAGCCTGAGAGTTTGAGGTTGCTGTAAGCTATGATGCCACAGCACTGTACCAAGGGCAACAAAGTGAGACTCTGTCTCAAAATAAATAAATAAATAAATAAATAATACATACATACATACATTACCATGTGCTAAAGAATGTAAATGCTGTAGTAAATAAATCCCTGACAGAGATGGCTGGGGAGACCAACACTAATGAAATAGTCTCACTACTAAATATATAATTACAGGTGTTACGAAAGAAAATTATGAGTTCCTGTGAGAACATCATAATGAGGCCTTGAACTGGTCAAAAGTTCAGAGAAGCCTTCCCTGAGGAGGTGACCTTGAGCTGACAATCTAAAAGATGGAGGACTAAGATCTTCCAAGTAGAGGGAACAGTATGAGTGTGAAGGCCATGAGACAGGGAAAAGCAGGGCACATGTAGGAACCAGGGTATTCCCCAGACCTGGCAGAATCCTGGCACATAATAGATGTTTCAATAGTTTGTTGAACTCATCAATAAATGAAGGAAGGAATAATAGAGGTATGATGGAGACAGATGGATAAATAGATGAAGCTGTAATTCATGTACAACCTATCAGCAAGAAACAGACCTGCAGCCTGCTGCTGGTCTCCATACTCCAGGGTCACTCACCTCCAACCCCTACTCCACCCTATCGCCCCGGGTGCTTACGCCATCACAGCACTTAACACACTGCACATAACTGACGAGTTATTGTCTCCTTCCTCCCCCACAGTGAGCTCCACAAGAACTTGTCTTGTTTACCTATAGAACCCCCGCACCCACCCACTGCACAGAGGAAGCATGGCATATAAATATTTAATGATTGGGCAGGTATAGGAGGCAAACAGCCAGCATCAAAGTCAGTTGGGCAAGAGAGGGTGGAGTTGAGAGTGAGTAAAAGACAGTCAGCTACCAGTGTCAGCCGGCTCCAGAGGGGCTGATCACTGAGTGGAGCTCGTACATACCAGGGGCATTTGGCAGTCGCATCTGGAGATGAGCCCCGAGCTTCTGCCGTGAGCAAGGAGGCAGGTGCAGGGGATTCAGGGAGGCTACGGGGCGGGCCCAGTCAAGTAGGAGATGGCATCCTCCTGGCTGTTCTGTGGGCCTGATATACACCTGTCAGGTCACTTTATGGCCTGAAAGGGAGGCAACCACACCTGACACTTCACTGCTTCCTCTTTTTAAAAATGTATTATTATTATTATTATATTATTTTGGAGACTGGGTCTCACTTTCTTGCCTAGGCTATAGGAACACAGCAACCTCACACTTCCTGGGCTCAAGCAATCTTGTGTCAGCCTCCTAAATACTGGGACTATAGGCTCCTGCCTCTAAACCGCACTCATTTTTGTATATTTTTTTAATAGAGATGGGTCCTCTTGTTCAGGAAGGTATACAACTCCTGAGTTCAGAGGATCCTCCTGCCTTGGCCTCCTACAGTGCTGGAATTATAGGCGTGAGCCACCCTGCCCAGCCCCATCACTACTTCCCTTACTGCTCTGTGGCTCTGTGTGTGTGTCAACTGAACACCTCTGGTATACATCATTCCTGGGGGAACATCTGCTCCTATTAGGCTCTTCACCCTGCCAGGGCCCAGCCCAGTGCCTGCCCCTTAGTAGGAGCCAGTGAAGGCCAACACACGTTGGAGGAAGGAATGGCCGGCAGAGGGGAAAGGGCAGGGGACAGAGAGCACGGGACCTGCAGTTGGGAAGGCTCCTAAACAAACAGAACCTTGGCCAGGAGACCCAGCCACACATGGCCCCACCAATGATTAGGAGTTGTTGTCTGCAAGCTTCCTGTTTGCTAGCTTAGAACCAGACTTCCTCCTGTGTCTATTCTGGTACTCTTGATTTGACTTACCACCTTTCAAAACGATTGGTTTCACCATTTCATACTGCCCTTTGGCACCTAGTTACTGCAACAGTTAAATCAAATCTTCATGCATTGACTCATTAAGCATTGACTGAGGCCCTGTTATGTGCTGAATACTAAGTCACCAGACAGGATTCTGCAGGAGGACATGGTGGAAAGGACAGGCAGGTGAGAAGCTCTGACAGACTCAAGGGCTGAAACCCAAGGCCCTGAAGACACTGGGGAGCAGACACCTGAACAAAGATGATGTGTTGTTTGATCTTAAATGGTTTTCTTGAATCTCTTCCCTCATCTATGAGTGACTAATGAACCAGAATTAGAGGTATTTGGGTCAAGGATGCCACTAATTAATTGTTTCCCAACCCCCAGCTGTGTGGTCCTCAGAGCAGCAGGAACAGACACCAGCCCTGAGGCCTGCAGACCTCGGGATGAAGCCTGGGAGGGGGCTGTGCCTTGGCATCTGCGATTACACACCGAGTCTAAGACCATCCTTCACTCTTAGCTGCCCAAGACCTCAATCTTTGGGCCTCATTACTCTGTACTAGAGGGGACAGTGCTAGAGCTGAACTGTCCTGGGCGAACTGAGACAGTCAATCACACAAAGTCTGTGTCCCTTGCTGCACGTGCTGGTCTGCATATGTTCCAGGGCCACTGGTCTGGATCAGACAATGGAGAGACAGGCATTAAGAATGGCGTTAAGCGCTGCACAAACTATCTCAGCCCCTGCACCTGCCTCTCTGCCTAGCAGCCCCAGCTCCTCTGAACCAGGACACTCAAACCTCCTCCCTGCTGACTCAGCCACATTGCAGCTGCTGCATCAGCCCTGATGGAGGCAGGACAGGTGGCCTTGAGCCCATGAGGAGAGGTGGACACCCTGCTGCTTGTGTCCCCACTCTGTCCTTAGCAGCCAGCACAGTGCTGCATGGAGCAGGAGCTCAATGATGATGAGTTAGAAGTGGTCTTGGGATTTCTATTCGGTGGAGCTTAGAGTAAAGCCTCTGGCCTAGATCATGTGTCCCCCTCTTCAAGTCTCCTCTGTTGGCACTGAGACACCAAGACCCCAGGGATCATTCTAGAGAGCCCATGTTGCCTGAAATCCAGCCCTCTCTCACTTTCCCATTCCTGGGGGCTCTCGACTGCCCAGGCCCCTTTGGCCAATTATATCTGACTATCCTCTGCCCCTGCCCCCTTTCACAGGCTGCCTTGTGCCTACCCAACTTCCTGGCCTGGCACAGGTGTTTCCACCTCCTAGGCAGACCCTCCACCACCCCACCCCACCCCCGCCCCCACTACAGTGTGGGCTGCTCTGTCACCCAGGGTCTGAAGTCTGGCAGTAGGCTCCTAGGCACCATCCACTGGACGTCCCCTGTGGGAAATCTACATGCTGACTTTTCTAAACCTCAGCTGGCAACTCCTGTGGGGTTTACCCCCACCCCCACCCAGCTGCACCCACCCATCAGCCAGGTGATGAGGTGAAAACAGGCACTAGCAGAAGTGCTAATCTTCTCTCTTCTTCCCAATCAACACATTCACCACCAACTAGTGGCAGAGTCCTCAGGGAGCTGTGAGGAGGGCATCAGATGAGCACAGCGCTATTTGTAGACTTACAGCCTCAGCACTGGAAGGGGCTGTCTAGATCACTGAGCCCAGCCCCCCACCTGGGTGGGAAAGGAGTCTCACTAAACAGGCCTTTAGCCTTTATTTAAATCTGTCTTGATGGGTCGCTCCCTTCCTTTCCAGTGTGGAGCGCTGGGGTGGGTCCTGCCCACTTTGAGGTGTTTCCCTACGTATCTGTCACATGTAAGGAACTGAGCCCTGCGAGGCTTGTCCTATTCAATATCAAATACCTGTAGCTTGCCCTGTGGGCCTGGCTGTGGGTTGGGATGAGATCTCCCCCTGAAGGACGTGATGTCTCCTAATTATATTGATCAGGACCCAATGGGTAGTGTGCTGAAATTAGGATAATGTGAAGAAAGTTTATTTTCTGTATTTACAAAAGGACTGTTTACCAAGTTTTAGGTAGGATGTAGGGGAGACTCAGAGACAGTGCAGCAGCGGCAGAGACCTTACTCTGTAGGCTGAAGGATAGGGTTCAGGGGTGGGGGTGGCTTCTGGAATCTGCCAATGGGAGTCCTACATAGAAGCAGTCTATAAGAACTGGGCTCTGGGGTCCCAGGCAGGAATGGGTTTTCCAGGAAGGGGTGCAAGCTGGACACCACAGCCTGCAAAACCAAGAAGCTGCCTTTCATCATCTGCTTTAAAGGCTGAGTTTGGAGATAAGAGGGAGCAAAGCTTGGAGGGTCAGGACTCGGGTGGTCGCTGGCAGGAAGCCCAAGCACAATTTGCAGCCTGTGAGAGAGACAGGTGCAGGGGACTGCTGCTGTACTTGGACCCAGGCCATGGTCAGAGCTAATTTTATTCCCACTAGACCCAGGATCCATTTTTCTGAGGAATAGATATCTCTTCTTTCCTCACCACAGGGCTCTTATCTGTCCTTGTCAGTTCAGATGAATGACCCTGATCAGCTTTGAGCCTGGAGCCTTTTTCTTGGGGTCCACTCACTGCCCAGTCCACGGTGTAACCTTTGTGCTTCTCAAACTATAAGGTGCATAACCCCATCCTCCCATCTTGTTAGAATGACAATACTGATTTAGTTGGTCATGCTGGTCTCAGAGATGCTGCATTTCTAAAAAGCACAAAGATTCAGTATAACCTACTTCTTTGTACTCTCAATGAATCCCAAACAATTAAAAAAAAAAAGTAAAAATAAATAAATAAATAGCACAGAGATGATACTGATGTCGCCTATCCACAGACCACACTTTGAGGGGCAAGGCTCCCCATTTTCACTCCCTCCCTTTCCAGTATGGAGTTGCGAGTTGGGTCCTGCTGGTTCTCAAACTTTGGAGAGAATTAGAACTTGGAGCACATGGTCAAAACACAAAGGCAAAAACCCTTCTCTACTTCAATGAGCTTAGGCCTCAGTGGGCTATATTAGCTCTCTGGGTGATTCTGATACAGGCTAGAGTTAGAGAACTATTGCTCTAACCCACCTCTGATCCCTGCATGCTGCAGGTAGCCAGCCTGACTCGGTAGCATTGGCTGCCACCTGCATCTAAGGCCCTAGTACAACCTCCTTCTGAGACATACTAGAAGACTCAGGTTCCTTAAAGGTGTCTCTGGGTTGTCACTCCTACAAAAAGGAACAGGGTGAGGCTCAGTGCCCTGTCCCCATTTATAACATGACCAGGAAAATTGTTTTCTGTTGAAATATAAATTCCTCCACTGAGTTCCTATTTACCAGAGCTATAAGGGCATGACATGTACCTGGGGCGGGGGGCAGACTAGGCTATATATAGCTATGGTCCCTCTATGTAAATCCCCCTGTGAGCCTTTGAACATGTCCCCTGCCTGCATCTCCTGTGTCTATCTATAGCCTAGGGCAAAGGGCTGACAGAGATTCGGGAAACACAATTACTCTCCACAGGAGATAGGCTAATGCACCTTGGTTGCCCAGTGAAATGGTTAAAGATTCTGAAATACAGTTTATTTTTTTTAATTTTTTATTATTATTTTTTTTTTATTGTTTGAAATACAGTTTCTTAATTAAAGATTGTGGAAATGGTGAGAAGGAAGTGAGGCAGCCATTAGGGAGGCCTGTGGGAGGTGTTGTGAGACATCTCACCTCCTTCTCTTCTAAATGCCAGTAAGAACCTCCCCTCAGTGTCACAACAGCACTGTCAAGACCAAAGCATCATCACCTGCCCCAACAAGCTCCACCTAAGATGCGGCAAGGGTGCTTGGCCTGGGACCAGGCTCAGTCCAAGGCTTTGTAAGGGGAATCTGGCTTGACACTGCAGGTCTCCTACTGTGCCCTTTGTCATTCTCCAAACATGGGTCCCCTTTCTCAAAGCTCCACGTTAAGCCGACATTGGTCGTCCCCATGGCCTAGAGCAGTGTCAGCACACTATAACCCACAGGTCAAACCCAACCTACCACCTGTTCGTAAACAAATTCTCATTAGAACACAGTCATGCTCATTTATTTATATCAGTAGCTTTTAACTAGGGGTGATTTTGTTCCACCCCTAAGCCCCACCCCAGTGACATTTGGGCTGTCACAACTGAGAGATCTGGTATCTACCAGGTAGAGGCTGCTGGTATCTACCAGGTAGAGGCCAGGATGCGGGTAAATATCCTACAGCTCACAGGACAACCTCAACAACAAAAAAATACCTGATCCCAAATGACAACAGTGCCAAGGTGGAGAACAGCTTCCTGTGCTGTCTATGGCTGCTTTTGAGATAGAATGGGAGGCTCTGCTGGCTGTAGCAGAAACCATATGACTTGTAGAGTCTATACTATATTCTCTTTAGGTTTGTCTTTTTTTTTTTTTTCTTTAGTCATAAAACAGCTTTGTATTAGAGTTCTCCAGAGAAACAAAACCAATACCCTGTGTATGCGTGTGCACATGTGTATGTCACACACTCTCAGAGAGAGAGAAAGACTTAAAGAAATTCACATGTGATTATGAAGCCTGGCAAGCAGAAATATGCAGGATGGGCTGGCAGCCCGGTGACCTGGGAAGAGCCAGTCTTGTAGTCCAATCCAAAGGCCATCTGCTGGTAGAATTCCTTCTTGCTTTGGGGAGGTCAGGTTTTGTTCTATTCATGCCTTTAACTGATTAGATGAGGCCCACCCACATGGTGGTGGGAAACCTATTTTACTCAAAGTCCCCTAATTGAAATGTTAATCTCATCTAAAAACACCCTCACAGAAACATCCCAACAGTGTTTGGTCAAATATCTGGATAGCATGACCCAGCCAAGTTGGCACCTAAAATTAACCATCACAAGCTATTATAGAAAAACTTAATAGACTCCCTGGGAGTCATACTTTACTGGAACTACAGACTTGCTGGCTTGGGCCCAGGAGAGAATTTTAGAGAAGTCACGTTTTCCTCACTCAAGGCCTGCATGATCTTAGATGTCCAGGGGAAGAATGGAGGGCAGCTGGGGCCTGAGAAAACTGTGAGCCTGAGCACTCGATCATGGCTTCAGCTGACTGCCCCTGATTCCACCAAGGGCAAAGTCTACTCTGCTGGCTCTAACCCCACATGTGGTTTTCCTTGGCACTTTTCCTTTCTAGAGCAGGCAGTACTGTTTCACTGAGAAGCAGCCCAAATCCTGGAGAAGTCAGGTAATACCACACAGGGAGTTGGGGCGAGAATAGTGGCCCCCGGTGTCCAGTTCCTAGAAATCACAGGTCACTGTAGGTGACCAGTCATCCAGGTTTTTCTAGGCCTGAGAGATTTCCTGGGAAATCCTGAGGAAGTTCCAGGAACACTGGGACAAACTGGTCACCTTACTTCACCACTTCAATCACTGAGCGTTAAGCAGAATAAGTTAAGCAGGAGCTAGAGGCCCCTGAGGAGTCTAGTCTCAGGTATGATGTGGGGACCTTGCCAGCACTGGCACCTACTATCTACATTTGAGAACAGAACCTTGATGGTGGCTTGGAGGGGGACTGGAGGGAGTTCTAGAACCCAGTGTGACTCCTGCTCCTGGCCTGCACCACCCCCCTTTGCCAACCAATGACTGTGCTCGCCTCAAAGTTTCTTTATCTCTAAAATGATAATCTTTGAGTACACCTAATTACATATATATAATGCATGCATATATTTTTTAATTACACTCTCTTCTAGCACCAGAAATAATATTCATTCATAATAGTAAGCTTAGAAAAATCAGAAAAGGAGGACAATTTTAATACCCCAATATTCACTAATTCTAGTTTCTCCCCAGATTTTTACTTTTATCCACTAGTATTATACTATACAATCTTAGTATCAGCTTTTCTTTTTAACTTTTTGGCTTAAAGTATTTCTTGCTAGATTATATGATATGAGGTCTTTGGTGAAAATACAAAAAATACATGAAAAAAATCCAGTAGTAACCATCACCTATAATCCCATCAATGTTTTTGATATATAATGTTCTCACCTATTTTCCTAAGCATACACATACATGTGTGTATATATATATATATATATATATATATATATACAATTTATATATTTGTTTATACATAGTATATGGTTTATTTATTATAAAATTAATATTCACTATAAAAAATTCAAATACTTCACAAGTAAGCTTCTTCTTACTATTCAAACCCATACCTCAGAGATAATAATCACTATTTTCAATTTGACATTCACATTTTCAGGCACTTATTTTATTTGTGTGTTTACCTATGTCTACATTTTTCACACAGATACAATCATAATATGTGCTGTTCTGGGACTAGCCTTTTTTACTTACTATATTGATATATTTTCATGTTCATAGAACATGAATTCTCTTAAATTTCAAAGATAGGTTACAGACTCTTCTTTTTTTAAGATACAGGGTCTTGGTCTGTTGCCCAGGCTGGAATGCAGTGTCATCATCATAGGTCACTGCAGCCTCGAACTTCTGGGCTCAAGTGATACTCCTACTTCAGCCTCCCAAGTATTATAGCTGGGACTACACATGTACATGACCACACCAGCTAATTTCCTTATTTTTTGGTAGAGATGGGGTCTCACCATGTTGCGCAGGCTGGTCTTGAACTCCTGGCCTCAAGCCATTTCCTGCTTCTGCCTCCTAAATTACCAGGATTACAAGCATGAGCTACTGCATCGGCCCCATCTTATAGATTCTTCATAAACTAAAATGTTGAACTGAATGACTGTAGTTGTTGAATCTCACTTTGGCATTTCTCTATTAGTCCTGAAAAGAATATTAAAATAATTTTCTAAATTATACAAGTAATTTGAGTGTACTTTGACATGATAAAAATTTCAAAGTACAAGGAACAAACCTCAAAGCTTGCCTTCCTCACTTCCCTGTCCTTACCCTAGCCAGCAATGGCCCCTAGCAACACCTCTCTTTTCTATGTATTTAGGTATATGAACATATTCACTTAGTTGGAATTACACTGTACCTGTCGCTCTGGAATTTGCTTTCTACAGATGCACAGAGACCTAAAGGGCCTTCACTAACTGACTCGATGTTTTTAACGATTTAGAGAAAGCTTCTCTTTCCTCAAATAAAATACTTTTTAAGTTAGTGGATTATTGTGCAATCTCATCATCTCTGACAAGGGTGCTTTCCAGAGCCCACTTCTACCTGAATACCCTGAATGCCAGGGTGCTCGGGCCTCCAGAAAGGGCATAGCCCATCTCCAAATGAGGAATCTGTGTCAGATTTGGAGTTGGCCAGGAGGCAGGAAGTGGGGCATCAGGTGAACAAGAAGTGACTTCAATGGCCTCCTAGACTAGCTGTGAGACTGGCTCTAACTGCACACACGTGGGCGTGCCAGTCTGCATGGGAGCCCATTGTGCCAAGTGTACATGAGGCCATGTGTGCCAGGACTAACTCACACAAGGCCCGGTGAGCTCCCACATCAGTATGTCTATGATGACAAAGAACCTCCCTTGCCAGTGGTTTCCTGCACATTGACCACCCTAAACACAAGCAGGCAGCAGTCCTGGACAGACTTGATTGTGTTTAATAGCTACCTACATAGCAATTCCTAGAGCAGTGGTTCTCAACCTTCCTAATGCCGTGAACCTTTAACACAATTCCTGTGGGTCATGGCCCACAGGTTGAGAACCGCTGTCTTAGAAGGTGGCATCATAATTTAGTTAGGCGTTTTGCTTTTGTTTTTAATGGAAATTTAGCATTCTTTTCTTTCTGTCATCTATCTGTCTTTCTACCTATTTGTTGTTCTTACAAATGATGGTGTTGGAAACTTCTTTATACACACGTTTTTGTGTATTACTGCCACTTATTCACAGGGCAATTACTGATAGGGGCATGTAATTTTGAAATCTATTACCTTCTGGTATTTTTGAGCCCCAGATAAAAGATTGAGAGCCCTTGTTTCAGTGTGCCTTTCTACTTTTAGGATTATTAAACCAGTCCAGGTGTTGTGGCTCATGTCTATAATCCCACAACACTATGGAAGTTCAAGACAGGAGGCATTGCTTAAGGCCAGGAATTTGAGACCAGCCTGGGCTATATAGCAAGACTCCATCTCTACACAAAAAAAAAGAAGAAAAGAGGCATTGCCTGTGGCTCAAAGGGGTAGGGTGCCAGTCCCATATGCTGGAGGTGGTAGGTTCAAACCCAGCCCTGGCCAAAAACTGCAAAAAAAAAAAGAAGAAGAAGAAAGAAAAGTATTTTTAAGATAATCTTCTGGTTTGGGAGGCAAGACATGATATCTCACTGTTGTTTTATTTTTAATTTCCTTGCTTACCAGTTGGGTTGAACATGTTTACAACTTTGTTTGCCACTTTTGGTTGCTTGATAATAATCTGTTTGTGTCCAAACTCAAACATTTATCTATTGCAAAAGGCCGTCTAACTTTAGCCATGAGCAGATTAGATAACTAATTAGATAACATTTGTAAGTACTGTTTACTGAACATTTATTTTTTTGGCAGACACTTTGCTGAGCACTTTGCATACACTGTTTTTCATGTAATCAACTTAGTAAGGAAGGTATTATTATCTCTAAAGTGACTGAGGATTAGAGAACTATTATAAAACAACCCAGATCACTGCCCTGGTAAGCTGAAGGTGTCATAGTTTGTCCTCAGTCATAATGTCACGAGGAACTCTTCTAATGTTAACATGTTATTTCATTCATTTAATAAACATTTACTGAGGACCCACACGGGGGCAAGCATGTATCTGGCTGGTACCCAGGGCACTGGTGGGGTTACTGGGCGTTACCTGTGTGCTTTGGACTGATAAGGCATGGAGGGAGAAGCTGTTAGTAGACTGTGTAAGGAGTAGCTGGATAGGAAAGGCCACCAACAGGAGCCGTGGCTTTGGTAGAAGAAAGTCACCAAACTTCTGTGACCCAGGAGGGCTAGACCCCAAAATAAATAACCCAACCGTATGCTGCTCCCTCCCTCTCATCTCCTTTGTCCTATGGACCACACACAACTGGAGGCTAAAGGACAAGGATGTTCACTGAGGAAGTCCATGTGGGCCTTTCTGGGCCCAGAGTTGGGGGAGAACATGAAGAAGGGTATTTAGATGGGAATACAGAACACATCAGCATGCAGTCTGCTGCACATCAGCAGTGGGTCCCCAGCAACAGGTGGGCCTCCGGTCCTGCTCACTGAACAGGATGTGCCTTAGCAGCGGCCAGTGGGAGGGTGTGTTAGCCCAAGGGCTCAGCCAGTGCAGGTCCCTGATGCAAGCTCATTGGAGAGGAAACGGGTATAGAGGGGTGTGTAATGGGCTACTGAAAGTTTTACTGTTTAAAATAAAAAATTTTTTTAGAATAATTTTAGTTTTACAAAAGAATTATAAAGATTGTACAGAGAATTCATATATACCCTTGTTTGTCCTATTAACATTTATGGTACATTTGTTATGATTAATGAACCAATACTGATGCATTATTATTATTATTTAGACTGTTTTGCTGTTTCCCAGGCTAGAGTACAGTGGTGTCATCATAGCTCACTGCAACCTCAGACTCTTGGGCTCAAGCAATCCTCTTGCATCAGTCTCCTCATTAGCTGGGACTATAGATGTATGCCACACACTTGACTAATTTTTCTGGTTTTTTTTTTTTTTGTTTGTTTGTTTGTTTTTGTGGAGACAGGGTCTCCTTATGAGGTCTGAAAATTCAGTTTGTGAATTCATTTTAAAAAGATGCTATGGTCACCTTTGAAGTACTCTCCTTGGGAAGCTATGCACCAATACCAGCACCTAGTCCACCCTTCAAAGCAATTTTGGAATTCTTTTTCTGGAATGACCATCAAAACTGTTGTCATTTTACCCTTGATACCCTTGAATATCTTCAAAATGTCTTCCTTTCAATATTTTCTTTATCTTTCTGTAAAGAAAAAAGTCGTTGGGGGCCAGATCCAGATCCAATACATGCAGTGCTGTGTGAGCTGGTGCATTGTTGTGATGCAAGAGCCATAGCTGCTGGTGAAGATTTTCAGTTAATGTTTTCCTCTTGATGTTTACTTGGTCTGCTATGCTTCTCACAGTCAGCCAACAATTTTGATGCACAATTTGATCAAGTATTGCAATGTTTTCATCAGTTCTGCTCATTACTGGCTGCGCTCACATCTTTTCATCAATGACACTTTCTCTCTTCTCAATTTAATTTATTTGTACACTGCCATTTTCTTCATGGCATTATCCATATAAACTTGTTCCTGATTTCACTTCCACTCTTGCCAAGTTTAACAAGAAGCTTACAAATGTTTATTTATTGATGTAATAAAGTGATTTTCAACCAGTGTGCCACAAAAGGATCTTAGGGGAGCTGTGAAAATTCTTAATTCTTAATTATATCATTTTCCAAAGAAGTTCAAAGCACAGCAAGTATATTCTTTTGTTTTACTCCTTTTTTTATGTGAACATAATTTAAAGTTAAACCTCTATGGCACACTTAAAGGTCTTTCAACCTTTTTTGCCAAGTGTGCCACAAGGCGAAAAAAGGTTGAAAGACACTGCTCTAATTCAAGCTCCAACATTCTCATTATTGGACACAAAAAGTACAATAATGAATATCACTCAGCAAGACACCACCTCACATTGACACAAACACAACTGTGAGATACTGACATACCATGGTTATGAAATCTTACCAAGTTGTTTGTACAGTGCTGCCAACATATGTGCACAGTGGCAAGTTTGCAAACTTAATTGTCAGACCCATTTATGTTACTCAGGCTGGTCTTATCTCAAACTCCTAACCTCAAATTTAACCCCCTGCCTTGTCCTCCCAAGTACTAAGCTTACAGATGTGAGCCACCACACCTGACCGATGTATCACTATTGACTGAAATACTCCCCTTCTTCTGATTACTTAATGTCCTTTACCTGTCTTAAGACCCTACTCAGGATACCACATTACATTTAGTTGTCATGTATCCTTGGGCTTGTGACAGAATCATATAGAATAGTTCCACCATCCTAAGAAAAATCCCCTACTCAAACCTTCCTTCTCTACTAATCCCTGGCAACCACTGATCTGTTTAGTGACTAAGGTTGCCTTTTCTAGAATGTCATATAAATGGACTGTCTTTTCCATTTAGCAATATCCATTTAAGATTCATCCATGTTTTTTCATGCCTTGACAGCTCATTTATTTTTATTGGTAAATACTTGTTCACTGTATAGATGTACAATAGTTTGTTTATGCATTCACCTATTGAAAAACACTTTAGTTGTTTCCAGTTTGAGGCAATTATGAATAAAGCTGTTATAAAAATTTGTGTGTGAATGGGTACAGGCGATTGCACTAATGTACACAGCTCTGATTTAACAATAAAAAAAAATTTAAAAAAATTTGTGTGTGGCTTTTTGCTTGGATACACATTTTCAAATCAATACAGTAAACACCTAGTATGATTGCTGGATCCTATGGTAACTCTATGTTGAGCTTTGTTAAACAATTGCCAACCTTTCTTCCAAAATGCCTGTGTGATTTTGCATTCCCATCAGCCGTGAATGAGAGTTCCTATTGCTCCACACATTTCACTAGAAACTCATGTTGCCAGTTTGGGGATTTTAGTCATTCTAATAGGTGTATAGTGGTATCTTGTTGTTTTAATTTGCATGTCCCCAATGACAAATGATGTTGAATGTCTTTTATATGCTTCTTTGCCATCTGTATACATTCTGGTAAAGTGTCTCTTCAGATATGTTGCTCATTTTTTAATTTAGCTTTTTTGTTATTGTTGAGTTTTTAAGAACTCTTCATATATTTTGGATATAAGGTTTTTTTTAATCAAATATATGTTTTGCCAATGTTTTCTCTCAGTTTGTGGCTTGTCTTATCATTCCCTTAACAGTCTTTCACAGAACAAAAGTTATAAGGTATAACTTACCTATTTTTGCATAGATGATATTGTGCTTTTGGTGTTATTTCTAAAAACCCATCAGTAAACCCAATGTCAAACAGATTTTCTCTTAGGTTTTAAGTTTTGTGTTTTACACTAAGGTCCATGATTCATTTTTAATTGATTTTTGTGGAAGGTCTGTGTCTAGGTTCATTTTTTCCCCCACATGAATGCCTAGTTATTCCAGCATCATTTGTTGAAAAACTATCCTTTCCACATTGAAATTGTCTTTAACTGAAGAGATGGAGTGGCCCCTAGGATGGCCATTGTTAATGTAGCCTTGCTTCCAATGTGTCAGTGCGTTGAAAAGGCTACATTGATGATGGCAGTCCTGGGAGCCTCCATCTCATTAGTCATGGAACTCATGGACACGGGGCCATGGTCCACAGATAGGTTCTGGGGGATGTGGGAACTTTCTACACTGGAGACAAAACCTTAAATATAGTTTTTATTGTTTTCTAAGGAGAGAACTTACAGGCTTCATTAGACTCTCAAGGAGTGTCAGAAAGAGGAGATGGTTAGTCATCACAGAAGTATAACAAAAGAGAGTCGGATATGCAATCATCAGCCCATCTCAGAACTGTCCTGGGTAGGCAGGTTCAGTTTTTGGATTTCATATTGCTGGTCTAGTTGGCAAGGCCATCCTTATTATAAACTAAAAGAATTTAGTTTATATTCAGTTTATATTCTCTCTGAGTCTGTCTTGGTTATTAAATAGTCAATTTAACTAAAAGACTTCCAGTCTCATCAAAGATCTAGAACGTATTTTTATTATTTTCTAAGGAGAGAAACTACAGGCTTCATCAGATTCTCAAAGAGGCTCACAAAGTAAAAACAACAACTGCAATACTTTTTTTTAGACCTAGTTAAAACTTTATTGTTCTTTTTTTCTTTATTAAATCATAACTGTGTACACAACACAACTTCAATCTTTAAACATCTTGACTACAATCTTTACAAGTTGGGTTTACAATTTAATTCTCAGAAGACAATTTTACATCCTAGATCTTAGAGGTAACCCACAAGAGCCTGAGACTACCGGCACTAGAAGCAAAATTTATTTGTTAAATAAATCGGAAAATCTCAATGAAATAGGTGATGTTCTCCCAAAATGTGCATTATCAAAATTAATAAAATGTGGATTGAAACGTTACTAGACTAGTCAAGCAGAGACTGAGAAAGTCATCAAGAATAGCACTGGAAAGCAATCTCACACCTGAAAATATATATTAAGCAGACTGTACACATCATGGGAAAGACTGGAAATCAGCAACACTTCCCTTTTTGGAATTATCTATGGATCCATAGGGCAAGGCAATGGATATTCTTGCATCTGAACATCTCAAAACAGGTAGAATTTGGGACTCAAGAACTGGGGGAAGGATTTAGTCCAGGTGATCCTTTAGTCCATCCTTTCTCCTTGCTGCTGGTGGTGGGAAGAGTATTTGAGGAGTGAGCCAATCACTGGTTTCCTCCAGTGAGTGAGTCAATCTCCTCAGCCCCTTCCTCTTTTGTGCAGAGAAACTACGGCTAGACAAGAGACAAAAAATGGGTAAGACTTCCAGGGATACCAACAGATGAATCAACAGAACTAATAATCAAACAGCAAAAGTTCTTGTGATGATTTGGTTGGAATTCCAATTTTCTCTCTTTAACTCTAAGTATCCTTTTGCCTTAGTGAGTCCCCTAGAATTATCATAAAAGGGAGGTATTCTAAGCTCCCTACTGTTGGTGAAAGTATGAAGTGGGAGCTTAGAATCACTTCATATAAGCTCATTTGATATTATTGATGAATTGGGCTATAGCAGATATAGATAGTAATCTAAAATAAAATACTAGCAGATGTAATTAAATAACACAATGAAAGAAAAAACCCACCTAATTGTACTGAGCATATCAGCAATATAAGAAAATTCAATAAGTAAATCTATCACTGTACTACTTTCAAACTATAGATTAGCCAGGCATGGTGGCTCATGCCTGTAATCCCAGCACTTGGGAGACTGAGGCAGGTGGATTTCCAGAGCTCACCAGTTCGAAACCAATCTGAACAAGAGTGAGATGCTGTGTCTAAAAAATAGCCGGGTGCTGTGGTAGGCACCTATAGTCCCAGCTACCAGAGGCTGAGGCAAAAGAATCGCTTGAACCCAAGAGTTTGAGGTTTCTGTGAGCTAAGATGCCATGGCACTCTACAAAGGGTGACCAAGTGAATCTCTGTCTCAAAAACAAACAAACAACAACAACAAAAAAAACCCTGTAGATAAAATATGAAAATAATCATATTCACAGACCAGGAGAAATCAGTCAAAACAATTCAGTAGTCATTTCCAAAAAATTAATTGTAAAAAATTAATAGTATTATTCAGTATCCTTTAAAGCTTTTTAAAATGGTCTTAAAAATACATATAACATAAAATGTACCATCTTAACCATTTTTAAGTGTACCATTCAGTGGCCTTAAGTACATTCACATTCTCGTGCAACCATCACCAGCGTTCATCCCCACAGCCACTGTCATCTTGCCAAACAGAAACTCTGTACCCATTAAACATTACTTCCCCATCCACCTGCCCCAGCCCCTGGCAGCCACTATTCTACTTTCTGTCTCAGTGAATTTGACTACTTTATGTGTCTTTTCTAAATAGAATCATAAAGTGTTTGCCTTTTGTGACTGGTTTATTCACTTAGCATAATGTCTTCAAGGCTCATCCATGCTGCAGCTCGGGTCAGGATTTCCTTTGCTTATCCATTCTTCTATCAGTAGGCGCAAATCGCCTCCAGCTTTTGGCTACTGTGAATAATGCTGCTATGAACATGGATGTACAAATATCTCTTTGGGACTCTGCTTTCATTTCTTTTAGTTATATACCCAGAAGAGCAATTGCTAAATCATATGGTAATTCTATTTTAATTTTTTTAATTTTGCTTTGAAAATTTTAGCTACAGGAGTATGACATTAAACATAAATAAAACATATAAATATTTTAACAGAATACTATTTTAGTTATGACTGCAAAGAAAAACAAAGCAATGTACTAAAAAATTGTTTAAAAATAATTTCTAAAGACCAGTTAAATAGTTAGGTATAAAATAGATACATAGAATTAAATAGCATTGTAATACATTACCAACAACCAGTTTGAAAATATAAGAAACAACAAAATTTCATCCTATCAACAAATCATAATATCGGTGAAGTATTAACAAGTAATATAATGTTCATGATGAGCATTTGTCTTCATTATTTCAATAAATGTGGAGGAAAAAGACATCTGATTCCTTAACGGGCCATCGAAATACTGTAAAGATGTAAATATTTCTACTTCTTCCTCCTTCCCCAAATAGTTTTTTAGCAAATGCAATCCCAAATAAAATCTTGGCAGGCTATTTATGGGGAAATTGACAAAATTATTCAAATGGTAACCTGAAGGCATAAACATATTAGAATTTCAAGTAAAATTCAGAGGAAGAAGAGCAATGGATAGCAAAAAGACAAGCTCTGGCAGATACTAAAACATAACGCAATGTGATTAAAATATAGTTGCTCTTGGCTCAGCACCAGTAGCTCAGTGAATAGGGCACGACCACATGCACTGAAGCTGGTGGGTTCAAGCCAAAAAATAGCAACCAAAAAATAGCCAGTGTTGTGGCAGGCACCTGTAGTCCCAGCTACTTGGGAAGCTGAGGCAAGAGAATCTCTTAAGCCCAAGAGTTTGAGGTTGTTGTGAGCTGTGACATTACCGCACTCTACTGAGGGCAAAACAAACAAACAAAAAAAAAATGTTGTTGCTCTTGAATGAAGACACTGCTGAAGCAGAAGAACAAGACTAGGGGGAAAACTCAGATCTATCATAGAATCTATTGTGATTGAAAAGTTAAAATATTGTAAAGAAGGGCTCACACGAGACCACAGGGAAGGAGAGGATTGATGCATTTGTTAGAATAATTTGTGAGAGACTTTGAAATGGACCAATTTACATTCATATTCATACAAAAAAAAATAACATTTCAGAAAAAAAAATAAGTTTCTGGTCGAATTAGTGAGGAGGCAAGCACACAGGCAGACAGCTTTTAACTGAACATGGTAAGTACTATTGCAGAAGGCAGAATAAAAAAATACGAGAAGACACAGAAGAGAGAAGCCCTAATATTCCTACAGGAGTCAAGAAAGCATTCACCAAGAAGTAGGCGTTTATACTGGATTTTAAGGAATGAGAGGAGTTTGGTAGGGACAAGAAGAGAGTGCTTGCACAGGCTGAGGTCACACAAAGGGCCAGCACCCTGAATGTAATCAGAGGTAGGAAGCAGTCAGAACCACATCCAGGAGTTAAGGGGGCTGCTTGCCTGAGCACCCTTTTCAAATGTAGAACCGTTTTAACTATTTTAACACTATGTCAACATGACATAGGGTTAGTCAGAAATGGTGCACCCTAAGGGATAGTTTTGAAATGGTAGGTTGGTGCAGTGGATTAACATTGGCCATAAATTCTTTGTAAGCTCCTTGCCTCAAAAGGTAGACTTTATCTCCTTATCCCTCGAAGGTGGCTCAGTCTTCAGTCCTTCTTTGATCATTAGTATATGGCAGAAGTGTCATTATATAACTTCTGAGACAGACCAAGCTCATGCCCCTATATCCCAGAAAACTCCATGCTGTGATAGACCATGTGGAAGGAGAGGCCCTAGATGAACAGCCGTCACAGCACAACTGTCACCTCCAGCTTCTCAATGAGAGAGGGCAAGCAAGACCAGCTGCAGCATTGCACAGTGCTCTCACTGAATCATAAGATAATAAATCATTGTTTAATGCTCTTAGATTTGGGATGTTTGTTATGGAGCAATCAACATTTGATAGAGTTAGAGAACAATTGGCTGTCCTCAGACGCAGAAGTTTGTGTTTTATGTCCTCGCCCAGCATTTCCTAACTTGGCATGAGTGACATTTGCAGTCAGTAACTGTGGGAGCAGCCCTGTGCACTGGAGGCTGCCAAGAGATGACAGTAACATCCCCTTCCCAGTTGTAACAAGCAAAAATATCTCCAGACATTGCCAAATGACCCCAGGACAGAATCAGCTCAGGTTTAGAACCACTGCCCTAAGCCAAACCATTCCCAGAATGAGAATTGGTGGGGGGAGGGTGGTTATAAAGCTAGATTTCCAAGCTCCTCCCCTAGAGAGTCTTGTTAATTATGTTCAAACTGTGAACCTGCAATTTGAACTTCTAAAATGCTCAAGTATTCTTACTGGAGGAGTTTAAGAACTTCTACAATAGGAAAGAGACGCCAACAGAGGTTTGATCTGCTTGTTTTGTGTTTCAGGAAGATCCTTCTGGAAGCATTTGGGGGATCAATTGAGTAGGATGTGGGGGCTGTAGAAAAGAGAGGAGGAGTTGGAGATACTGCTTAAATTCAGATGAGAAGTACTAGAGAGGTTGTGTGAGGCACTGGTTGTTGGGGTACATTTCAGAAACATTTCCAAGGCAGACTGAGTGAAATCTGTGACTAATCAGATGTTGGGAAGGGAAGGCTTAAGAAAATGAGGATTCAAAATTAAAAATTTTTATGCTTCAAATGATATCATCAAGCAAATGAAAAGACATCTTGGAATGGGAGAAAATATTTTCAAATTATATAACTGAAAAGGGACTTTTATCCATAATATGCACTTTTTTTTTTTTGAGACAGAGTTTCAGTATGTTATCCTCAGTAGAATGCTTCAGTGTCACAGCTCATAGCAACCTCAAACTCTTGGGCTCAAGTGATTCTCTTGCCTTGGCCTGCTGAGTAGCTAGGACTATAGAAGCCTGCCACAATGCCTGGCTATCTTTAGAGATGAGGTCTCACTCTGGCTCAGGCTGGTCTGGAACTCATGAGCTCAGGTGATCCACCCACCGCGGCCTCCTAGAATACTAGGATTACAGGAGTGAGCCACCTTGCCTGGCCTTAGAACTCTTAGAATAAACAATAAAAAGACAAATAGCACAATTTAAAAATGGGTAAAGATATGAATACACATTTCTTCAAAGAAGATATACAAATGGCCAATATGCATTTAAACAGATGCTCAACATCTTTAGCCATTAGGTAAATGCAAATCAAAACCACAGTGATAAACTACTTCATATTCACAAGGACAGCTATAATCAAGAAGACAGATTATGACAAGTGTTAGCAAAGACCAATGAGAAACTAGAACCCTTGCTCATTGCTGGTGGAAACATAAAAAACAGTCTGGCAGAGTTACCACATGATCCAGCAGTTCTGCTCCTGGATAACCAAGAGAAATAAGAACATATTCCTCCAAAAAATCTTGCATAAAAATAGTCATAGTAGAACTATTCATAATAGGCAAATGTGAACACAACCCAAACGTCCATTCATTGATGAATGGTTACATGAAATATAGTATGTCAATAGAGTGAAATGTTATTATATTAGCAATAAAAAGGAATAAAGTGCTAATACATACTGCAACATGGGTGAACTTAAAAAACATGACATTAAGTGAAAGCAGTAAGTCTCAAAAGACCACGAATTGCATGATCCTATATTTATAAAATGTCCAAAATAGGCACAACTATAGGGACACATAGTAGGTTAGTGGTTGCCTAGGGCTAAGGGTAGGGGTGGAATATAGATTGGGGAAAATGGGAAGTGATTGCTGATGGGTAAGGGTTTCTTTTGGAGGATATAAAATGTTCTAAAATTAATTGTGGTGATATTTGCATAACTGTGAATATACTAAAAAATTATTGACTTGTTTCCTTTTTTTTTGTCTTGGCCAGGGCTGGGTTTGAACCCACCACCTTCGATATATGGGGCCAGTGCCCTACTCCTTTGAGCCACGGGTGCCGCCCAACTTGTTTGTTTCCTTTATTTTTTCATTTATGTATGTATTTATGTATGTAGAGTCTCTGTCACCTAGCGCAGAGTGCAGTGGTGTCAGACTAGCTCACAGCATCCTCAAACTCCTAGGCTCAAGTGATCCTCCTGCTTCAGCCTCCCAAGTATTTGGGACTACAACAGCTCCCAAGTAGCTGGGACTACCAACACCATGCCCAGGTAGGTAAAAATTTTTCTATTTTTAGTAGTGACAAGGTCTCTCTTGCTCAGGCTGGCCTACTGATCTCAAGGAATACTCCTGCTTCAGAGTGCTGGGATTATAGGTGTAAGCCACTGCACCCAGTGACTTGCATTTCTTAAATGTGTGAATTATATGATATGTGTATTAAATCTCAATAAAGCTGTTAAAAAACAAGAAAAACAAAAAGGGGTTATTGTTTTAATAACGGGAAACATGGTGTCATCATTAGTCAAAATTGGGACTACAGGAGGCAGATGTGTTTGGGAGGAAAATGAGCCTTGGAGATGTGGAGATGGTGTGGGGAGCAAACATTGAATATCCTGGCTGTGAGGAGCAAAGGATGGGCTGGAGATATTAATACAAATAAATGATCATTTATTGAGCATCTGTGATGTGCTTAATACTGTAAATATAAATACCACTGTTTCTGCACCCTGCCTGGTAGGCTGCATATGTATATGGTTTCCTGTTTCTGCTCCCTCTCTTTCCCTGTGTAGGTAGATGAGAGGATGATCTTCATCTCTCTTTTTCTCAGCATGGCTCAAAGTCTGCATGTAACACTCACTGAATGAATACAAATGTAATATCTTTTAACCCTCAGAACAACTTTTTGAGGCAGGTTTTTGTCCCCTCCACAAAGTTAATAGATAGTGAGCTGTTTAAATTCCAAATTACAGAGCAATGCTGTATGTAAGCTCTCAATCTGTCTGTACAAATTTGGAACAAACAAAAGCAGTAAAGGTCATGTAAACCCAATTCTGCAAATTCACAACAAATGTATATAAACAACCAACTGTGTTAAGTGCTGGAGTTAATACAATGATAAACTAGACAAGAATATGAACAAAAATACATTAAAGATAAAACCATAAAAATGTTCCCATATCGTTCTAGTTCACGAAGTTCTTTCGCATACATTATCTTTTTTTTTTTTTCTTTTTTTAAGAGGGTTTTATTTGTTGCAGTTACTGTTTTCTGGGTTTTGTTTGTTTTTTGAGACAGTCTTCAGTGCTGTGGCATCATAGCACACAGCAACCTTAAACTCTTGGGTTCAAGTGATCCTCTTGCCTCACCCAACCGAGAAGCTGGGACTATAGGCGCCTGCCACAACACCCGGCTATTTTTAGAGATGGGGGTCTAGCTCTAGCTCAGGCTGGTCTCGAACTTCTGAGCTCAGGTGATCCACCCACCTCGGCCTCTCAGAATGCCTGGATTACAGGCGTGAGCCACGGAGCCAGGCCGCGTACACTATCTTGTTAAAGTTCCACAAAATAAGGCTTTTGCCCGCTAGCTAAACTATACTTCCCCAGGTGAACTTCATGTTGCTAAATCCAACAGGGCACTCAATTAAGGCATAAAATTTAAGCGGGCACCGAAAAAAACTCGGTAATAAAGATGAATAACATTTTAGTACTTTACTTTTTTAAATCAAAATTAATGCAAAAAATTCCATGAATAATAAAACATCACAATTTACAATAAAGGCAGGATCCACCTCCTACTTCTAAGCCATATCTGAACCCCTCACTGACAGTGGAATTGAGTGACTTCGAGAACTAAATGTCTCGTACTTCCTGCTTGTGCTACTTGAAAGGGCGAGTGCAGGTTCAAAAACTGGAACCATTCTACCCACTCTCCCTTATTCTAGAGCAGCAGCAGGCCCTGCACCAACAGCCGGCGCTTTTGATAAAGTCTGGGAACTGGAGGGCTTGTGTCCGAAGGTATGTTGCACACGTGTTGCACGCGTGCTTCGAGTCTTGCTTCTGAGTACTCCCTTTGAGAACGCACGCTGAGCTCGGACTTTGCGCTTGCAAAGACAGGGGCTCCGGGCTACGTGTGAAACAAGCTCAGAATTCCTTCTTGTACAGCTGGTAGGTGGAGCGCCAACTCTTTCTGCAGCCTCTATCCGAGAAAGAAACACGTCGCTCCCTGCGAGCTAGGGTAATCAGAACCTACATCACCAGACCTTTTAAGTTTGGGACCCCCTCGAACCACCAGCCCACAGTGATGGGAAAGACAAGAGACCAGAGCCGAAGAGAGGGCCAACGCAAAGACAAGGTAGGCGGAGAGAGCAGAGTAGTGTCTCCCTTCTCTCCGCCCCGCCTCTTTTCTAGGCTCTGGCCAACCGCTGCGTGCTCCGAGTTTTGGCCCCGCCTCTCCGTGTCTCCCGGCCTGCGGCTCCGCCCGGGCCGGTAATAATTAGGCTGCGGGCGGGGTATGCCGCGTCAGCGCGAGACTGCGGCCAATCCCTGCGCTCTCCCCTGCGGTTACGTCACAGGCCGAACAACCAAACAGAAAAGTTTAATAAACAGCGGACGGAGGGGCCGACGGCGGCGGGGCCGGAGCGAGCTGGGGTTCGGCGGCCTCACCTGTCCCCATTCACCGGCGGCGACCGGCGGCGACCGGCGGCGGCGGGCAGCGCGTCAGGCGGAGAGAGCCGCCGCCAGGTGAGAAGCGCGGCCCGAGGGGCCCGGCCGGCCGGGCGCTGCCCCTCCCCCGCCCTCTCCCTTCCTCCACCCGGCTGCGACCCGCGAGGCCCGCCCCCGGCCCCTCCCGGCCCCTCCCGGCGCTGGCGAGACGGAAGCCGAGGGCTGCTGGCCGGCGCAGCAGGTGTCGGGCCGCTCGCTTGCTCTCTGGCCCGGGCCCGGTGTTTGCGAAAGGGCGAGGGCTGCTGGGCAAGGGACGCGGCGGGGAGCGCTGGGCTTTCTCAGACGCGTGCGGGGCGCCCGCTGTCCCGGGCCGGCTTCTCGTCTTCCGGCGTCGGGGGCCGCGGAGGACCGCCGGGACCCCGTTCCGAGCAGTTGGCGGTGGGGTCAGCCGGCCCGGGCACCCACGGGCGCGTCCCCGCTCCGCCTCTCCGATGCTGAGTTCCTGTTTGGAATGTTTTTCCACCTGCTGTGTTTTCAGAAACCAGCTGTGGGGCGGGGAGAGGGGCCCCAGCGGGACAGACTCCCATCGGATAAGGGACAGGAGACGAACTCTCGTTTCCCTTACTGGTGTTTGGTTTGCTTAGGATTCTGAATTTTCTTTCTGCCCTTTTGGAGTAGTAGTTTCAAGTTTTTGTCTATCGATACGTAAAACAAACAGAAGAATATTGCGTTGGAAATATTCACTTAAAATAAAAATCATGTGCTGCCCACAGTTAACACCCTGTCACTTGCCTCCATAACTCGGAAGTTGTTACTAATGTGTAGAAGTTTGGGCCTTTAGGTTACATAGTTTATATGGTTTGGTCATGAAAACTGGGCAGAATGAGTGATTTTGATGCTTCCAGGAGCAGGATTAAATTTCTTTTTCAAACAAAACCTGGAATTTGATTTTTTAGGTGTAAAATGCCATAAACTTTTCAGGTAAACTATGTAGTAATTACGACAGCAGTTTTGTGGCACTTTCTGTGTTACCTGTAGTCTCCCGGCTTCAAGGAAAATGTTCTGCAAAATGTGCACGTTTAAATTTCCAAAACAGGTTATCTTTAATTTCTTTCATGTCTTAAAATATTTTTAAGGGGAGCAGGGACCACAGGTGTACAAGGGGAAAATATAAGGGTTGATGGATTATGTTGATTGTAGCGATTATTTCCTGTGTGTAGACAAACTTCAGAACTGACACAGTTTACACTTCAAATACGTGCAATTTATTGTATGTCAATTATAGCTAAAAAAGTTTTTAAAAAGCAACCAAAACATTTAATGCCACAAAATAATACAAAACACCATATAGGACAAAGAAATAAAATATTAATAAAAAAAACTGAACTCCTCCCTCCAAACCCCCCCAAACTGGAATACTACCAAAACTCGCATCTGCTATGAATTTCTTATCTAACCAGTGGATTTTGTGTCTTATCATTCCTTTGCCTTTTATGAAAATAGTTTCGTCACATGCATTTGTATGCTCACTATGGTGTTTACTTTTCTTTTGAGCATTATACAAGTAGTATATGGCTGTAGTTTATTCATTTCATTGGTTTATAATGTGTTATTCTGCCATAACTTGCAGTCATTTAGATCGTATTTTTGTTTTTGATTTTGTTTTCCTTTTAGCAGTGTGTGCTATATGAATATTTCTTGTTTCTGGCTGTTAGTGCACACATGGTATGCAAGAATTTCTCTAGAGTAACTACTTAATATGAATTGCATTAGAAAGTTGTAGGTAATTAGGAGTAAAATAGGTTGAAATACTTAGAAATAAAATGAGTGAAAAACATTAGGATCCTCTATTATGTTTAAATGAAGGATTCATAGCCATAGTGATTGGTCCTAGTTATTGAACATTTGCATAGGAAACCAAGATTTCTATTAATATGCATGTAATTAGTCTTTGAAATCACGTGGTAAAAAGTCTGACACTATTTGGTCTCCCTTTTTTGATACAAAAATAGTGTAATAGAAAAACCCTGGATTGTCTGTAGAATAAATCACTCCTCTGCTGTCCTCACCGGCCTTCCTTAACCACTCCCAGCCTCAGGTGTATTACTTAAAAACTTTTCCAGTTCCGAAGTATATTCATGTAAAAAGTAACCTCTCCTAACTTATCTCTCCAATTTGGCTGAGACTTTACTCAAGGGAAGCACCTGTCAAGTGGCAGACCCTTTAAGAGAACTAGGACTAAGGTGCATATTCTGTGGAATCATACATCATGTGTCCTTTGAAACATTTTTGAAGAACGATGTTTGGTGGGTAATTCAAGATTTTTTAACCATACATTTCAGTAGTTTTTAGATTTGAGGTAGCTCCAAGGTGTGCTTCCAGAACAAGCTGTTTTATCATACTAACAGCAGTGCAGTGACAAATTAGGGCACGGTATTCCTTTAATATCCTGAAGATGGTGTATGTGTACCAAATATGAGTTCATGTAACTTTGAGTAACCTGCTTTTGTTTGAAGGCATGAGAGTAGCAATAGTTTTCTTTTTTTTATATGTGTAGTTTGCAAACAGATATTAGGATGCTTTATTTTGGTCAGGTTATGTTATATTCTACTTAAAAAAGACTTTTTTTGTAATTGAGTATAAGGATAATTGTGTAGTTTTTTCCTCTAGACTTTGAGAAGGAATAGAAAGTTACCCAGAAAAGCGATTTATACCACCACTATAGATAGCTATTGTTAACTTTTTTTTTTTTTTTTAATGAGACGGAGTCTCGCTTTATACTCAGAGCAACCTCAAGCTCTTGGGCTTAAGCGATTTTCTTAAGCCTCAGCCTCTCGAGTAGCTGGGACTACAGGCACCTGTCACAATGCCCAGATATTTTTTAGAGATGAGGTTTCGCTCTGGCTCAGGCTAGTCTTAAACCTAAGTGCTGGGATTACAGGTGTGGGCCACTGTGCCAGCTCCAGACATTTTCCTTTTTAAGACTGTCTTTATAATCCAGCCTGTATTTTCCACTTACAGTGTATCTCAGGTCCAACTAGCTGCATTTCAAGAGCTTAGGAGCAACATTTGCCTAGTGGTTGCTGAATTGGATGGTGCTACTCTAGGCACTCCAGACCCTGCCTGCTTAGACAGCTTTTACCTCCCCACCTCTCTTCAACTCACACGTCTACAGCTATCCTGACCTTTTTGGATTTCTTGAGCATGCCAAGCTTTTCTCTTAAAATTGTTACTTCTGCCTGGACTGCACAATCGCTTTTTTTTTTTTTTTTTAAAGTAAAATCCATCCAAAATTATTTCTTTATTCGATTATTATCTGTATCCCCTCTGTATCCCTGCTTGAATGTAAACAGTCAGGGATTTCCTGCTGTTTACCACTAGATCTTCATGTGAAAATGTGATTTTCAAAGGGTACATTTTCCTTTTATGAAAGTACTGTAATTTAACTGGTCATCTATTGGGTATAACTTGTTACTTCATCATTTTGTCATGTTATTATAGTTGTGTGAAGGTCTTCTTAAGAGCTACTACTACTTTTTATGTGTTTCTCATTTCTTTAGGATTAAGTTTTAGTCATAGAATCATTGAGTCAAAGCTTACGAACATTTCTAAAAGTCTTTTCATAAATATTGCCTAATCTCATCCTTAAAAGTTTGACAGACATTATAGTATAAAGTTTGACAAAAAAATTTGAGAAAATAGACATTTTTAAAATTAATTATTTATTTAGAGATAAGGTCTTTCTGTATTTCCCAGGCTGGAACTGGGCTGGGGGCTTGTAGCAGCCTCAAACTCCTAGGTTCGAGCAATCCTCCTGCCTCAGCCTCCGTAAAAGCTGGGACTATTAATGCATTTGCAACTATATCCAGCTATGAATTTCTCTTTTCTGCTTTCCTTTCCTTTCGTCTCTTTTCTCTCATCTATTTTATTTTCTCTTTTCTCTCTTTCTTTTCTTTCTTCTTTTCCTTCTTTTTTTAGGAATAGGGTTCACTATATTACCCAGCCTGGTTTGGACTTCCAGGATTCAAGTAATCCTCTGGTCACTGCCTCCAAATTTGTTGGGATTATAGGCACGAACTACTGCATCCCGCTCACATTTCCTATATATTTTTATCAACACTAATTTTTTTTTTTTTTTTTTTAAAGACAAAGTCTCACTTTGTTGCCCTTGGTAGAGTTCTTTGGTGTCATAGCTCACAGCAACTTCAAATTCTTGGACTCAAGTGATCAGGCACCCCCCCCAACGCCCAGCTAGTTTTAGAGATGGTGTCTTGCTCTTACTCAGGCTGATCCCTAACTCATGAGCTCAGGCAATCCACCCACCTCTGCTTCCCACAGTGCTAGGATTACAGGCGTGAGCTACTGCGCCTAGCCCACTAACACTGGTATCTTACCCACCCATCTGTCCATCCTTTTTCCTTCCTTTTTATGAGATTTACTAATTTTTTTTATTAATTATGGTAAATAGAGATAAAGATATTGGCTATCTTCTAGTTTGCTTTTTGCCCATTTTGGCTGGTGTTTCATATTGTGATACCCTTTTTAGCATATGGATAGCAACTCTTTGCCATATACTACAAACATTTTTCCTAGATCTTCATTTGCCTTTTATTTGACCACAGTGTTTTTTTCTTTCCTCTTTCTCTTATTTTTAAACATGCAGGATTTTTTTTACCTTTTAAAAAATGTAGGTTAATTCTATGGCATCTACTTTGCTTTTACATTTAAAGCATTCTGCTGGCTAGAAAACTTTTTTTCTAGTTCTTTTATGGTTTCATTTTTCACATATATCTGTTTCTGCTTCTCTGGGATTTGACATAATATGTGAAGTGAAATAACTTTACTTAATTTTCCTTAGTAGTTAACCAATTATTTCAGCCTCATTAAAAAAAAATTATTTTTGTTGCCTTGAACTAAAGCCACATTTATTGTATGCTAAATGTACATACACTTGGTTCTTTTTAGGTTTTATTGAAATACTGATGATTTGGTATCACTGCACTCTTGTGTGCAACTAGGCTTCATCTTTTTATTTTGTCAAACACATTTGCATTTTGCTATTGTACGCTTACCCCTCCGCCCCACCATTCTCAAATTCTTGGTTGTTGCTTTGGTGTTCTCAAGTGTTTTGGATGATTCCTTTATGGCTGAAGTCCCCAACCCCCAGGCTGTTTACTTGTACCAGTCCTACTGGCCTGTTAGGAACCATGAAACGGGTCCCTGGAGCCTGAAAGGTTGTGGAGTGCTGCTTTATGGCCTCAAATTGGTTTTGGTTTTGAATTCTTTAACTTTTTTTAAAAAAGTTTGAATGTCTTATTTCTACACTTAATGTTTTATGTTATATAATTTTTTAAAATGTTTTCAGTTTTCCTCTGGGAATAGCTTTAGCTATATTCCTTAAATTTTGATGCTTAGTATTTTTGTCATGTATGTATTTCAAGTCCTTGCATTTGCAGTTTTCATTCGTTCAGCAGGTATTTAATTACTTATTCCATGTTAGACATCGCACTAAGTACTGAGGATGCAACTCTGAACAAGACAAGGTCTTTGCCTTCATGGAGCTTACAACCTGTTGGGAAAGGTGATTAACAAACCAATGAATAAAGAATTCTCAGATTTTGTCAAGTGCCTGTAAAATAAAGAAATGGAAGGTGCTAATTGAGTGTTCTGAGAATGTCTCTCTTAGGATGTAACTTTGGAGCGGTAGTACCATGTTGTGTTTGAGAGATTCTTTAGCTCCCTCAATCTGTCAAAACATTTCAAAAAATAATGACAAAGTTTTTGGTAAAAATTGTTTTGCAAACAGTTCCAAGTCCATTCCATCCAGATTGCTGCGCCAAAGCTTGTCCTGTGTAGAAAATGTGGAGCTATGATTCTGAGTTCTAAGATCAAAAGAAAGCTGGAGATAGTTTCCCAAGTGAAGAGAAAAGTTAGCACACAGGGTGTGCAAAGTGCTTCAGTTAGAATTTGACGGTAGTTTCGAAGGACTGGAGTTTACTGAGTGAGGAGAGTGGGACAAACTTTGTTTCAAGACTTACTTGGGAGATATTATTTCCAAGTGGTAGGACAGCTTCTACCCCTCCACCTTAGATTTTGTGATCCAAGCAGGAGTGGAGAACCTGCGACCTTTAGGAAAGTTGTAGTCTTCCCGGTCCTTAAGTATGGCCTTGTGACTGAATCCAAATTTTATGTAACAAATCCTGTCATTAAAAGGGGTGCAGCAGAGAAAGATGAAACTTTTCTTGCTTCCTTTGATGCTTAAAATAGAACCATCAGAAGGCTCTTGAAATCAGAAGGCTACCTATTCCCCACTCCTGCCAGGGCCCTTGGTTCTGGTCTTGACACGTTCTGTGTTCCTCTCCCCTCCCCTTCTTTTTCCTCCCCTGGACAGAGTCTCACTTTGTCACCCTTCGTAGAGTGCTGTTGTCATAGCTCACAGCAACCTCCAACTCTTTGTGCTCAAGTGATCCTCTTGTCTCAGCCTCCTGAGTAGCTGAGACTGTGGGCTTTTTCTTCATTATTTGCATATGCTGCTCTTTTGCTTAATTGTGATTTTTTTTTTTTTTTTGAGGAATCCTTTCTTGATAGGGCAAAATAGATTAGGTCCTTCTGTTGGCTATATATACATCAGTTTCATACTGGGCATTTATTTTCTTTCTTTCCTTTTTTTTTTTCTTTTGAAGAGACAGAGTCTTAACTTTATTGCCTTCCGTAGAGTGCTATGGCGTCACAGCTCACAGCAACCTCCAACTCCTGAGCTTAGGCAATTCTCTTGCCTCAGCCTCCCAAGTAGCTGGGACTACAGGCGCTTGCCACAACGCCTGGCTGTTTATTTGTTGCAGTTTGGCTGGGGTCAGGTTTGAATCCGCCACCCTCGGTACATGGGGCCAGCGCCCTACTCACTGAGCCACAGGCGCCACCCAATACTGGGCATTTTTTTTTTGTAAACATTAGTAAGAACTGAGCAATGATTTGTTTTAATGTCTATTTTATCTTCCAGAGCTGTGATTTACAGTCTGGTAGCTGCCATTCTCTTGTGGCATTTAAATGAATTAAAATTAAATATTAGAAGTTCCGTTTCTCAGTCATATTACTCATATTTGAGGTGCTCAGAGGCCATACATATGTGGCTAGTGGCTGTTGTATTGGACAACAGAGGTACAGAATCTTCTGCAAAAATAGCAGCTGAAGGTTGCTGTGAGGACTCTGTCTCTACAAAAAAAAGTTTCTCCAATGGTAGGGACTCTGCCCATTTTGTTTACTATGCTCTTTGCAGCTACTAGTGATGCCAAGCACATATTGGATGTTCAAAAGATTTGATGAATGAATAAAATGATTTTATTTTGGATGTTATTTTATAATTGACAGGCAATATTGCCTATTCAACTTTAGAATTGCTTTTCAGAATTGTTAGTTTTCATTTTGCTTTTTGATTTTGTTTTCTTTGTGACTGATTTTTAAAAAATCAAATGTCAAGAAAAGATTTTCTTTTGATAGCAATATAAAAGTTTATCTTTTAATATTTTATTTTTTTCTGATTTAGGCTGCTAAGGAGAGAGAGGGAACTTAAAATATCTCAATTATTTTCTGTTCATTTTTCTATGCCAAGCAATTTTAGCTCTTATGGTATGTTGTTTAGCACACAATGATTTATGACTATTAAATTTTAACAGTTAAAGATTATGAATGTCTTTTCTTTTCCTTTTGTTATGATCCCCGTTTTTGTTTTTTTTTTAGTTTTGCTTTTATTGGTTATCCCTTTTTATCATGTTGACCTAAAACAAAATGATTTACTGTCTCTCATAGACAGGCAGGCGCCTCTTCCTATCAGCTTGGTTTCGCCCTCTTAGCTGTATGTTTCCTTAATGTTTGTGTTCAGTGTTTCGCTGAATGGGCCATTACCACCCTCCCCAACTCCTTATTATACACCTTGTTTGTTTGTTTGTTTGGCTTTTTGCTTTTGTTTGTTTGGCTTTTTGCCCTTAGTAAGTGAAAAGAGATAGGCTAGGAGGTGCAAACTCAAATACATTACCTCTCTTTCATAGGTAGTGTGTATTTGCTGGGGAAATAGTTTTAATTTTTTATTCTTTGGATGATAGTTTTCAAACTTTATCCTTTGTGATCCCAGTAATGTTTTGCTGATGTCAGGGGGGTCATTTTATCAAACTACTGTATAAACCACAGTAGTAACCAGGGAGAGTGCTCAGTATTAATTTTTTTCAGGAATGGAATATCTTGAGCTATTCTGAGGCCTTTTTACATTTTAAAAAAGTTTTCCAGGTGGGGCATGGTGTCTCATGCCTGTAATTCTAGCCCTCTGGGAGGCCAAGGTGGGTGGATCTCTTGGGCTCACAAGTTTCATACCAGCCTGAGCAAGAGCGAGACCTCGTCTCTGAAAACTAGCCCAGCATTGTTACAGGCACCTGTAGTCCCAGCTGTTCAGGAGGCTGAGGCAAGAGGATTGCTTGAGCCCAAGAGTTTGAGGTTGCTGTGAGCAGTGACACCACAGCGTTCTACTGGGGTGACAGAGTGAGACTCTGTCTCAAAAAAAAAAGTTTTTGCCTACTCTGTATGTACTCTGTATCAAAAGTTGTTCTAGGGTCAGTGGCTTATTCTCTTCTAAACTGTTTTTAGCTGATAGGTTTGAGAAAAACTATCTAGACTCTTTCAAAAAATATGCAATACATCATTTGACTACAAGACTCTTGAAAAATGGTGTTGTTGCATGCAATTAGGGAATTTAAGAATTTTTTCAGTTTCTTGTTACCATGAATCAATATTGTTTTCATATAATCTCAGTTATAGATTTTATGGTTGTAAAAAAAGGATTGATATCTAGATGTTTTTCATTTAATATTAAATCATATGGAATATATAAAAACATGGATATGCAAAAAAAATTTATGGTTGGATACTGCTTTCCTTTTATTTTTACTGGTGGTTTCTTCTGATTTAGAAATGAAATAAGATACTCTTAATTTTAACCTATAATACACCTAGAATTATATTGTTAGTTATCATCTTGAAGTTCTTTCAAGTATGTCTTAGAGATCTTAAAACAACCTGGTATCGCTGAGTCTGGGTCTGTTTTTTAGAGTGGTCTTGGTATTACATTAGTGTATGACTAGTGTCTGTTCCATACAAATAACTCTAAAGTGAAAAATTGATGTCAGAATGAAGATTTCTTTGGTTCCCATCACTGCCTGCTAATTTTATGCTTGCCAAACTTGAGGGTTAAAACGTTGGCCATCTATTCCAGCAAATGTATTTGCAACTATTATGTGGTCAATGCTTAGTGATATAAATGTACTTTTTCAATGTATACTTTCACTTTTAAAATGTCTGTTTTGTGCTTTACAATAAATGATATGAAACCTCAAAAAAAATGTTGGCCATCTATTTTTCTATGAAAATAGAAAAAGAAAAATATTTCTATAAAAATTCTGGCTGTCTACAGTGTGTTTTTCTTAAGTTTTATGCTGTAGTTTAAGTTATGTATTTTTTCTACTAATAGCTCCTGTACCTCTTCAGCTTCCAAGTTTCTTTTGCCAGAGTGTCTACACAGAAGAAAACCTGAACTTGACTCATGGTGTTTTCTGGGCATTCAAAACAGTGAATCCTTGCAAAGGATCTTGGGACTATATCTCTGTGAATCGGCTCTTTCAATTTGTCCACTTAAAGGGCATAATGGATTGTGCAGCTGTTTGGGCTTCAGCCGGGTATTGGTCCAATTCATGTCCAGTTGCAATTATGTGTATTTACAGTTTGTTATAAAGACTTTCCTTTGTTTTCAAAACAATTTCGTTGGCTTTCTGTTCTAATATATGAGGTTTCTCTGAGGGAAAATGGTTGTAAGAGTTTGAACTTTGAAAATTGTGGATTTAAATAAAAAATTTTTAATGTATAATACTGAAAGCATATTTGAAGAAGACACTCTTAATTTGCCTTAATTTTGAATTTATTTTTATGAAGCACAATTTTTGGTAGAGGTAAAAATTTACTTTAGTAAACACTTTGAATGTCACTGAATCACTCAGATGATTAATGTCAGAATGATGTTTAATGGGCTAAGCTACTAAAGCACAAGCAGTTCTAATTAAAACATATAAACTTATAAAATACCAAACTTTGTAATATATAAAGTGACAGGTTGTGTTGTCTTAAATCACAGTGCCTGTATATTATGTCTTTTTAATCTCTGTAGTAAGAATATTTAATGTAGCTTAGTGAATGTGCGGCATATGCATACACACTTCAGCCATGCCTGAGGGTGTACATGGCACCTTGAAATAACTCAAGTAGGTTGCAGAGTAGTTTTCAGCCTTTTAAAAAACAAAAATCTGAAACCTTCCCAGCCTTTATATCTGAACATGTCCAAGAACAAATGCCTTTTCCTTTTTTTTATCTCGGTTTGCAAATAGATAAGATTAATACCTTGGAAAAACACAAGTTTCAAACCCGTTAAATGTGATAATACAGCAATATTTCTATCCTGTTTTTCCTTCAGTTTTAAGTTGAAATATCCACCTTTGATGTCACTGAAATTGTTACTTTATTGTGATACTGGGACTGTATCAGTGGATTTGATAGGTGGCTTAGAAATGAATGTTTGCAGTCAGTATTTTAGTGCTGTATATTTTCATTTAAGTTGTAGTCTTTAAGTCTTAGAAAAGATACTGTTTTGCTCCTCTTAGTAAAATTTGTAGTCGGAATTCTGTTGCTGTTTTAAAATTTTCAGGTAAAATGTGACCTCTGTTAAAAAGAGGAATTTGTCTTTTAAAGCATAATTTCACCTCCATGGCTCCGTAAAAATAATAAAATTATTTCAGTTAAAAGCATATTATTTTAAACAATTGGTCACTGAACTTCAAATTTAAGCTTTCTGGGAGATTTCATTGATATTACTTGCTTCATTTATTTTTCATGTGGACAAAAGAGTAAGCAAGCAGTATATGATGGGAAAACTGAAACATTACATACTGTTTCTTTAAGAAACCAGCTTATCTGGGGGGGGGAGTTAGTGTGTCTAACCTAACATGCTAGCTAGGAAAAGTTCTTTAAAATAATGGATATTAGCTTTATCCAATCACAATTATCAGCTTCACTAACAGGGAGGAGATTTTACTCCTCAGCCACTAGAATTGGAGAAGGTGGAGCTTGGTGTTCAGGTTTGGTTGCTGTGGAGCACAGCTTCAAGTGAAGTTAATCTGAGGTGAAGCAGCAAATTGTGGAGGTTTTGTTGGTAGGATTTTTGTTCTAATCTCTTTATGATCCTTTATTTTGTACTTTTGCTCCTTTATGTTTCTGTGTGTGCTGGGTTTTGTCAGCGTTTCTATTTTCTGATGCAAACTGAACATTAAAATTAGCAGGGAAGCAGAACAAAAGGGCTGTTTGGACAGGAAATAGGTGTTCAGAGAATCAAACTTGACTTTCTACTATCATTTTTAGTTCAGAATCTAGTGTCATTAAAAAGAATCTTTGAATCAGAATCGCCAATAACAGGCTTTTCTCTTGGATTGGATGCCCAAGAAGTCATTTGTCAGTTTTTATAAATGACATATTTCAGAGGTCTTTTTTGATATGTCATTTTTCTTAAACTTAAGTTGCTAAAAGACAGATAATTGTGATAGGCTTAAATTTTTTTTTTAAAGAATTGAAATGCCAACTGTTTGTTTTTTTACCCCAGCACACTTTCCCTTTTAACTTCGACATATTTTAAATTCAGCAATATATTTGATATTTGATGTTTTAGCTTTGTTTTTTTAAAGGTCATTGATCTTATGAACAAGTAAAACTGCTTTCTACATTCCTTTCAAAGACGGAGATAAGTAATTCACACCCTTTTGAAACAGGAAATGGATTTATATTTTTCAAAGATATTGGTAGGCTACCAAAACTTTTTAAGTATTTATGAATCTGTTAACATTCTTATGAAAAATTGTAGTGTGCTTCAGTCCTGGAATTATTTTTAGAGACCGCTTTCTTTGTATTATTTCTCTTTCCTTTTATAGAAATTAAGATGTAAAAGTTCATTTTAGTAATCAGACTAAATGCCAGCTAAGCATTTTAAGCCATTGTACTTTTATTTGCTGTACTCCGTTTTCATCATGCAAAAGTTTTTAAATGCTTTTCTGCCATATCTGTTGTTTAAATGATATTGTAATAAACCACGATACTGTAATAAACTAAGAAAAGTCACCTATACTAACCCCAAGATTACAATGCTCTGGTTTTTTTTTCTTTTCCTTTCTTGCATTTTTCAATAACTGTAAGTGCAGTTTTATATTTTTCCACCAAAAATCTGTTGTTAAAATTGTTTTGATTTTGATAGCTGTATTACTTCTCTCAATTTGATGCAGCTTTACTTAATGTAGTCTTTCACCTGTTCAGGCTGTCCCTAATATTTCACCATTTTAAATGACATGGCATTGAACACTTTTATATATAGCTTTAGAATATTTTCTTTTTCAAAAAAGATTTCTTTTGAGAAAATCAACTGGAGTGGTCTTACCTAGATCAAAGGATATGAATATTTCACAGGGCAAGTTGTTTTTCACAATGGTTATACCAAATCTATGTTGCCATCAGCAAGACTTGCTTCAAAATTTTTCTAATGGGTAGCCCCTGAAATGGTTCTGTCAAAGAGTGCCTGTGGGGCACTCTGACTTGTGGATTTGTTTTGTCTAAACTAAGAGCCTGTTTTTAACTCCATTTTCCAATATGTAGATTGGATCTAAATTTATTTTGTAGACATTAAAGTCAGCTGAAATAAATTAGAAACATTTTTTCACTCAAGTATTTAAAAAGCATTTATGTCTTTTTAAAGTGTTTTATTTATCGTGTATTCCTATCCAAAAATAGTGCTTAATGTTTTACACTAGCTTTGTTGTTCAGGCTGGCTTTTCTTAGTATGTGCTGGATAGACATAGATCAGAAGACATTTTCTTCTGAGGAAATACACCAGAAACGTTGTTAGAGAGGGAACTGGAGTAGCACCACTTAACATTCAGGATTGGAGTAGTGCTCGTTTTATTACTTTACCTGTCTCTAAGCTTTGTATGGATGGCCTTTGTCACTATCTGCGTATTTCTGAATTTTGAGTTTTTAAAAATATACTTTCAGAATGGAGAATTTATATGTAGAGTTCCAGGTTTTAAAATGATGTATCAGCATTTTCTCAGTATTTAGCAGGCTTTTCAGTTGAAAGTAATAAGATTCAGTGTACACATAGGGGTGGTGAACATGTTACTGTTTGTCTTTAAATTTATGCTTTATTTGGGAAACAAACTGCTGACTTATGTGTGCTCTTACTAGCTAGTCTGTTAAATGGCATAGGCTATAATTGTTTGGGTTATGAACTAGTTGACTGATGTCCCAGAATAAACTTACGTTGTGTTAATGCAAAATTCAAGACAATTCTAAATACAAATTTAATTGGTAAATGGAGATCAAATGATAAGCCATAGGTTGAGCTATAACTCTTTGAGAAACCAGTGTAGTTGAACATGTATGATCTTGAATTAAATAGTCTAGCTCATTTTGCAATTTAATTATTTTTAGTAAACACTTATTTCAATTTGCTCATAACTTAGTATCTCTTTCAGAGTTAATGTTGATATGTTTGTGTTTGTTTCAGGAGGAAGTTTTTTTTTTTAAACGTGTGTTTTGTTTGCTATGATTGAAAAGTTTGAAATTTTTAGACAGTTTAGTGTCTGAAAAGAGAAACTTAAATTTTTTCATATTGTATCACTAACATTTCCTTTATTGTGAATTTGAAAACATGTATTTGATTGTCTTTAATAAAATTTAATCTTATTGCTACCAGGAGAGATGAAGATGATTTAGTGAATATAATTTCAAGTTTGGCTGTTGATTACATTTTAGTGTTACCCCCCAGTCTAAAGATTTGCCTGCTCTTTTACTCTGGGAAATACTACGTCTTTGAGAAATTATGTTCTTTAATGGTTTCTGTACTGTATCTCTCTTGTTCTACTCTATGGTTGATGGAACTAGGGAGTGACTTAGTGCATTGTTTTCATGGGGAGAGTAGAAACCAGTTTTCTGCTGGGAGAAGAAAACTCAAATTGACCTAGATATTGGGGCACCACATGAATAGTGGTAACTGTTTTATCCTTTTAGAATGAAGATAAAAATGATACAGAGGGCATATTAAATGCCCTCAAAATCTCTATTTTTAGTCATTCAAGGAGAACGTAGTGATTTTTTTTTCCTCCTAATAATATAAAGAAAAATTTTAATGGGCAATATGTTGATAAAACTTGAAGGAAGATAGAACCAGTGGCTTAATATTTATAAGATTTCTTTGTTTTGTATAATAGGAGAACTTAACAGTTGTACAGTGTTTTTCTTACAGCTTCTTTGTGAAAGTAGGTAAATGTTTTAGGAGTTACCTTTTTTGTTCATAACTTAGGAAGTGTTTATGAATTGAGTATGCACCTGTGTGAATTTGGTTTTCTATGTTTGCATATCATTAGAAAAGGTGAACTCCAGTTTTGTGGTTAGCACTGTTTTGGTAGAAGACAGCAGATCCATCTGTCCTCTTAAACCTATTTTTCCTTACCCTGTCTAAGCACCTTGAGTCACCCAGCCCTTGGTATCCCCTTACAGATTTTTGTTAGTACTCAGTTTCACAGCAGTTTTGGCACTACTAACTACTTTTGCTTCATGAGTTTCATGACACTGCCTGCACTTCCTCCTATTTGTCATTTCTGTATTCTTTGCCCATTTTTTCCTCTTTACAGCCATTAAGCAATGGAGTTTCATAGGACTTTGATATTAATAGTTTTCTCACTCTAAACTTCCCCTTCGGTAATCTCCAGTGCATATCTTTAATTAACATCTGTATGTAAAATCCATACCTATAAATAAAATCCCTCCTCCAAACCTATATTTGTGCGCCTACCAGATGTCTCAGTAAAGGCATGATGTTAAGCATCCAAGCCAGAACCTGGGTGTTATACTGATTTCTGATTCTTTCTTCTCCTTCGCTCCCAATTAACCACAAAGTTTAAAGCCATAGTATTTCTTAGAATCCATCTACTTTTTTATTTTTTGTTCAAACTGTGGTTTCTTAGATTGCTAAACAGCACCCTGACAGATCTTCAATAATAGTTTTGTTTCCATATGTCTGTTTCACATTAGTGATTCCTTATTGCCTTTTGAACTTTATCTGGGATGAATAATACCAATAATTCTGTGCTGTACATTCTCACAGTAGTCCCCAAACAACCTTAAGAGCTAAGTTTGTTGCTGTCATTAAACAAGTGAGACTCTAGCTTTCTAAGCTAGTTAAGTGGCTAGCAGACTTAGAACTGAGGTTTACCAGACCAAGGTTCTTTCTCTTAAACACTGAGTTATGTGCATTTCTGATGGTTTTTTGGATCACCCTGAAAAAGAAAATGCTTTAGTATCCCCAGAATATAAAAAGATAAAACAATGAAACACAGGAAAAGAATAGTTTTCTTTCTCTAATTAGTTTTGAATTTCAAAGCCGTTGAATTCCTATTATTTATTTGTTTATTTTTAATTCCTCATATTTAATAAAAGCTTGAGACCAAACTGTATAACAGAAAGATTAGGCAAAGTGGGAAAGCATTTCATCTGAGCAATTTGAAATGCTGATGACTCCTTGAATAGCGATTAGTCTGAACCTTGTGCTTATTTTGCATCCAGGTGTATAAAGCTTATACCCTGAACACAAGTCAGGTAACCCGCTGAGTAACTTAGGGTAGAGAGGCTATATACATTCTTTTGTGTTGAATGTTGTATCATCACACAAGTAAAATACTGCACCAACATCATAGTAAACTTGAAGTAAACCAAGATAGGTTGATTTGGAATAATGTCCATTTCAAATGTTTCTCTTCTCTTTTCCTTTGCCACTGTCCAGTGTTTTTTAAAGCAAAAGGAGGCCTCTATTGGATGGAAAAAAAAAAGCCTTTTCATTGATAATTTTGAAAGCAACTTAGTGGTAAAGGAAAAAGATCAAATTTTGAAATGTAAGTAAATATTACCAATATTTGTTTCTCTGAAAGGATTGAATTCTTAACTATCGTTGAGAGTTAATTTTTTTCTTTTTACGTTTAAAGTTTTTCAGAGGCAGGAAATAAGGCACCAGTCTGAGAAGTGTTAATGTGGCATATTGCACTATCCCAAATCATCTTTTGCTAATCTTTAAAATGATAAAAATATAAAAGAAGTTCATTTAATAGATTTTGAAATGTTATAATAGATTTTATATAATATGTAATTTGAGAAGTGTTTTACTTAGCTTTGATAAATAGAATATACAACCACTTTTCTTAAGTTTTTGAGATAATTGCATAAGATATATACAGCAGTGCCCCCTAATCTGTGGGAGATACATTCCAGGACTCCCAGTGGATTCCTAAAACCAAGAATAATATTGATCCATATACATGTTATCTTTTTTCCTCTGTATACTGTAGTAAAGTTTAACTTATGAAATAGGTGCCGTTAAGAGATTAACAGCAATATAATAAAATCGAATAATTATAACAGTATACTATAATACAAATTATGTGAAAGTAGTCTCTCTTTCTCTCAAAATATACTATTTTCAGACTGCAATTGACCTCGGATAACTGAAACCACTGATTGTGAAACTGTGGATAAGGGGAATGATGGTAGGGTGTCTTTTCTCTCAATGAATGCTAAATCTCAGTAGCTTTAGAATTTTATGAAGTTTGTTTACCTTTAGTAGGAAAAATCTATTCTCGGTAGATTAAAAAAATGAAAACCTACACTAGGAAGTTCCCATTAATTGCCTAAAATGATTGTTTTAATAGCAAATTCTTAATGACTTGTGTGAACAGAACCTAGCCAGGTAATCAGACTAGTTACCTAGTCGAGTGAGTTTGCAGAGTACTGTAAGATGGTCCTTTTCTGAAGGAAGCTCACATATTGTTTGGTAAAATTGGGAGATGTGAATATTTCCTATCTGATAAGTCAGTTAAAAAAAAAAAAAAACATTAGATGAATTAAATTTAATGGAGTTCAATTGAACAAAGAACAAGAATCAGGGAGCCCCCAGAGCCAGAATAGTTCAGATCAACTCCTAAGGCTGCTGAATGGTCAGATAACATTTATGGACAGAAAAAGGGAAATGAGTGAGGTACAGAGATAGCTAGATTGGTTACAGGTCAGACTTTCGCTTTATTTGAACAGGGTGTGAACAGTTGACCACCTGTGATTGGCTGAAACTTGACTGCTGTGATTGGCTGAGACTCTACTACTTGTTGCAAGAGTAGGTTTTACAGTCTGTTTTGACATCAAGTTAGCTATACTTCACTAGGTACAGAAAAACCTTAGGGCAAACTGAAAATGTGTATGGAGGCAGCTGTAGGCCAAACTTAATGTAGTTTAACAGCAGTATTATATGTGCCAAATTGTGGTTTTATTAGTAATGATTGCTGTAGACGTTCCATGGGGAGAAAGACCACTGTAAGCCAAGATAATCAGGAAATTAGAAAAAAATTCGAGACACGCCTTGAAGATTTGTTAGATATATTTGAGACTGCCTTGGTGACAGTGAGCGGCTGCTGTGCCCCGCCCCCAACCTTAGCAAAAGCTCTGTTTTATTTACCTGAAAAGGGACAACCCTGAAATGGTAAAGTGGGGAGAGTAACAGAGAGAGATACTCTGGATACCCCAACAAAGTTTTACTAGTTTAGCAGGTGTCATATAATTGTCCCCTTGTCCAATAAGCCCTGATTTCCTGGGATTTTTGAGATGGGAGAGAGGCATGGAAGATTCTCAGGATATGGAATGGTGTGGCTGAACATTAGTGATCTATAAAGGCTTCTATGCAGAGAAGTGGTGAAAACAATTATTAAATTATTAATTTAATAATTGGAACTCATTTATTGAACACCGTGTTTAACATAAACTTTTTAAGTTATCAGAACAATATAAGAGAGTTCTTATTTCTGTTTCACAGGTGACCATACTAAGTCGTAGAGATATTAGAGAGCTTGACAGAGGTTAAATAGCTGGTTAAGAGGTAAAGTCTGTGTTCATACCAGAGTATGATCTTGCCATTCAGGTTTGTTTGGACAGGGAGAGAAATTCAAGACAGGATGACTACTAGTTGCTGTTTTTGAAGCTCCAAGGTAATCTGAGTAATTTTACGAATGTTTTTGAACGTTGGGTTTGTGATCTCTAGATCATTATCAAATGACTTCTTGGGAAAAGCAGAAAAGATTGACATAGCATATAATAAATATTATTTATTATTTTAGTGAACATCAACTGATAGAAATTGGTAGAGTTCCACATTATTAAGGATTTTGTTGCTTTCATTGAGTTTACATTTTCTTGTACAGAGAAACCTTAGGGAAAACTGAAAGAGGGAGAGATAATTAACTTAATTTCATTGTGTTTACATTTTCTTTGATTCCCTATAAGGTCAAAATCAGAATTTATTTTTGGAAATTTATTAATCAGTTGAGCTATCTTCATCTCCTGTAATTTTCTTTTCTAAAGACTCCCTCTGAGGTGTATATGGTATAGAAAAGAGTGATGGTGGACTGAACACCTGCTAGGGTAACATATGTTATTTTAAACCTCCGAGCCCTGTGAATCGGTGGTGGTGTTATCCATAACAACAAATATTCCACAGATATCTTAAGCATGTACTAGGTGCTATGCTAAGAACTTATACCTTGGAGAAACATGCAGAGAATTAAAATGTTAGATGATACAAGGTAAAAAGAGACCAAGCTATAGTATTAATACAGAGAGTCAGAAAAAGTATTGGTGCTAAGACTTAGAGGGTAAAAGAAAGTTAATCAGAGTGAATAAAAGGGATGAAATAGGTAGACCTTATTAGCTGAAAAGAAAATCATGTGCCTGGAGATGATTAAGAGGATGGAAGCTAGAGCTTTAAAACCTGGGAGGGAGGAATAGCAGGAGGATGAGTCTGTAGGCAGGCAGGGCCAAGCCTGTTTTCTTAGTGGTGGAGAACCTTTGGATTGTTGATCTTGGGAGTAATCTGATTCTATATTTATTTTCTTTGAGTATCTTCTTTGGTAGTAAGGTGGTGTGGGCTGGGGTTCAAGGTTGCGCAGCTGTAAGAAACGGAGGTCAAATTTGAATCCAGGCCTTGATTCTGCTTCTCTTTAAGTTTGTTTGAGCCTAGACCATTTTAAGATACCTACAGTGTTCAGGCCCATTCATCAGGTGGGGTGGGGCTTTTAGCACAAGCAGAGTTTCTGGAAATTAGTGCAGCAAGGCAAGAGATTAAATGAGACACCATGAGCTAACAGGTTGAACATCCCAAATCAGAAATTCAGAATGCCCCCAAATCTGACATTTTTTTGAGTGCCAACATGACTCTCAAAAGAAAATGCTCATTGGAGCAGACTAGTCTGCAGATCTGGCTCTGCTGGACACTGGGATAACAAGGCACGCCATTCCAGCCTCTGAAGTCTAGGGCACGGTCTTGCATCATCGAGCCTCAGAATACCTCCTAAGCTACAGACCCAATAGTTACGAATTTTGAAGTTGGTTAATTCCTGTATGCACCTATGGTTCCCATGTCATATGCAGTTTATTCTTCCTCCCCCTTTGGTTCTAGAGCTCTTCCCTGTATTGAATCAGATACTTAACTCTTTGGTATTCATCTCCTCCCCTAACTCAGGTTTTCCTCCAAAGGATACCACTTTCCCTGTGGTCCTCTCAAGTGGTGACTGCTGATTTCTTCCATATTCTACACCAAAAGGTTAAAAGGGGAGTGAATCCTGCCTTTTATAGCTCCTTTTGTTACTTTCAGTCTATCATTCTTTCAGGAAAAGATCCTGTGATTCTCTGTCAAGGCTACTACTCCTATCTGTTATCTCTTTCCTCCCTACCTCACTCTTTCACATTCCTTGAGGATTTGCATACCTGGCTTAAGTTTTTCATCTCATCCACTCATTCAAGTGATTTTCAACTTCTGTGAGTGCTGGGATTTTGCTGTTTTATTTGTTGCTGTATTCTCAGATTCTAGAACAGTAGCAGGCACATAGGAAGTACCTAATTAATGTTTATTAAATACATAAATGCTTTTAAACTTCAAAGTAAGACCTTTTTCTATATACGTGCATAAATATTTTTACTTTTAATGGGGAATCATATTATGCATATTTTTAAAATCTTAAGTATGGTGTTTGTGTGTGTTTAACTTTAGAGTTTTTTGTGAAATCTTTACATGTATAGTCAGTCATGTGCATGATAACTTTTTGGTCAGTGATGGATGGTGGTCATGTAAGATTATAATATATTTTTACTATATCTTTTCAATATTTAGATATGTTTACATACACAAATACTGAACAATGTATAACAGTTGCCCACAGCATTCAGTAGGTATGTAGCCTAGGAGCAGTAGGCTATATTGTGTATAGCACGGATGCACAGTAGGCTGTCCCGTCTAGTGTGATGCACTCTTATGTTTGCACAGTGACACAGTAGCCTGACAACTCATTTCTCAGAATGTATCCTTGTTGTTAAGCAACTCATGACTGTAATTAATTATTATTTATTCACTCAAAATGCATGAGTGCCTGCTCTGTGCTGGGTACTATGCCAGTTGCTGAAGATAAAACATTGAAGGAAATGGTCCTGCACTAAGGATTCTTAGGTAAATCTAGTAAGTGATGACATCATTGTTAATGGCTGCATAATGTTCTGTTGAGTGATAAACTGTATTTTAATCAACCCCCTATTCTTTGAACTTGGGGATAAGTTTTTTTTTTTTTTACTATTAAATATATTGCCGTCATGATTATGGCCTTAGGATAAATTCATAGAAATGGATTTTTGGCTTCAGAGTATATATATTTTTAACATGTTATTATGGAGAATAGTTGCATTTATATTCTCAGGAAAATCTGAAAAGGTAGTTTATGGTAGTACCCATACCAGTAGGAGCATTTTTTTTTTTTTTTTTGTAGTGATTGCTAATTTGGCAGGTGAAAACAGTTTTTTTCCATATTGAGATGTAATTTATATATCATAAAATTCACCCATTTTTTAAGTGTTTGATAATTTTTAGTAAATGTACAAAGTTGTGCAGTTACTGCCACAATCCAATTTTGGAGTATTTTTGTCGCCTAAAATATCCCTTGATCCCATTTGTAAATAATCCCCATTCCCACCCCCTGTATTGGGTACCCAGTATTATGCCATCTCTATAGATTTGCTCTTTTTTTGACATTTGACATTTCATATAAGTGGAGTCATATGTGTTCTTATGTATTGAGGTACATCCATGTTGTTGACTCTTGTCATTAGCTTGGTCCTTTTATCTTTTTATTGTGATAAAATATACATAACATAAAATTTGCCTTATAATCCATTTTCAAGTAGACAGTTTAGTAAGATTAAGTACACTCACATTGTTGTGCAACCACCACCAACACCCATCTCTAGGACTTTAAAGTCATCCCTAGCTGAAATAGTACCCATTAAACAATGACTCTCGATTTCCTTCTCCCCTGTCCCTGGTAATGGTCATTCTCCTTACTGTCACTGTGAATTTGACCATTCTAGGTGCTTCATGTAAGTAGACTCATACAATATTGTCCTTTTGTATCTGGCTTATTTCACCTAGAATAACCTTATTTCACCTTCACTTTGTAGCATGTATCAATTTTATTCCTTTTAAAAACTGATGTATAAACTGTATTTTGTTTATCCCTTCTTCCATCTATGGATACTTGGTTGCTTCAGCATTTTGGCTGTTAAGAATAATGTTGGTGTAAACATTTGTGTATAAGTGTGTAGCCTGTGATTTTGTTTCTCTTGGGTAGAAACATAGAAATGGAATCACTGGGTAATAAGATAATTGCATGTTTAACCTCATAAGAAATGGCCAGACTGCTTTCCTAAATGCCTGTAGTTTTCTTTCCCACCAGAAGTGCATGAGCATTCTGTTTTCTCTTCACCCTCCTGAACACTTCTTGTGGTCAGTCTTTTTAATTTTGACCATTCTGGTGGATGTGGTATCTCACTATGGGGTTAATTTGCATTTTCTACTTGACTGATTCTGATACTAAATGCTTAATATCCTGTTTTTCTGGCTGTAACCTCCTGTCATTGCAATTCTCACTCCTTTTCCCAGGGCATTTAGTCGTAAGCTTTATCAAGACCTCTAGTCTCAGTACCTCTTGTTTCGACCTTTGTTCTACCTCCAGCTCCCTCCTCAATCACTTTTCTTCGCAGTGTGCCTAGCTTCTAGTCTTTGACCAGTTTTGCCATCTACTCTGCTTCTAAATATCAGTGCTGAATGCTATGGGGAAAAAGAAATCACAGTTACATGTTATGACACCACTATGAAGTTTTCTGTAACTTTTTATTTTGATTTAATTTCAGACTTTTACATAAAAGTTGTATTATTAGTACAGCAAGCTCTCATATTCTTTTCCTGATTTCCCAATTGTTATGCTCTGTCCCATTTGCTCTGCTATATTCTCTTTCTCTGTGTATGATATAGTATTAATAGTATATGTAATAATAATTAAATTAAAATGCATCATGCAACATATATAATACATATGCATATTAACTTTTATGATTCATTTGGGAGTAAGCTGGGGACTGACTTTTTAACCCCTAGGTACTTTAGTGTGTATTTCCTTAGAACAAGAATATTCCCTTACATAGTAAAATTTTTGAGTCATCAAAAGCAGATAATTTAACATTTATGCAATAGTATTATTTAATTTACTGTCCATATTCCGTTTTGTTAATTATCTCAACAATACCCTTTATGGCTTTTTTTTTCTTAAACTTTACTTAAAGACTTACCGTATAATTCGTCATCCTTTTTGATAACAGCCCTTTCCCTTCTTCTGTGTGACTAATTTAAACCTTCTCCATTATTAAGATTTTGGTCTTTTTCCTTTTACTTCATTGTTTTTGAGATTATTTATTGAGTTTTCGCAGCTTCTTGCCCCTTCTTTTCCTTAATGTACAGATATTTGGATCTTCATTTTGTCTCTTTTCTTTGTAGAAGATATATTCTTCCTGAGTAAGAAAATTCTCTTTATGTGAGCAGTAGCTCATTGCTGTCATAGCTCATTGTAGCCATTAGTGGCTATTTAAATTAAAGTTAAGTTAAATTAAGAATTTAGCTCCATTTCAAGTCTCGTTCTGTTGCCCTGGGTAAAATGCAGTGGCATTATCATAGCTCACTAAAACCTCCAACTCCTGGGTTCAAGCACTCCTCCTGCCTCAGCCTCCAGAGTAGCTGGGCCTACTTGCATGCATCACTATACCTGGCTAGTTTTTCTATTTTTTTGTGGAGACAGGATCTTGCTCTTGCACAGGGAGGTCTCCAACTTCTGAGCTCAAGCAGTGCTACAGTCTCTGCCTCCCAGAGGCTCAAAGTACAGGTCTGAGCCACTGCAACGAGCCGTTTCAAGCGCTCAGTAGCTCCATTTGCCTGATGGCTACTTTATTGTGACAGCACATCTCTAGATTCCTTTCTTTCCCAATGTTTGAAGGATTTTCCTGCTTCTTTATCCATAAGAAGCCCACCATGAATTGGCCTTTCCTCATGTATGTATTCTCTTGTCTCCTTCCTTATTCACATGCACCTTACACTTCACTCACAGCAAACTACATGAGCTTTCTTCATGCCTTTTTCACTTTTATGTGCCCCTGCCTGGTGTGCTCTTCCACATCATTTTGAGAGACCTACCCAGAATTGACAGCCTCTTCTGTTCTTCACTACTCCTACCAGATTCTAGTAATTGACACATACTCTTTTGGTACTAAAGCTGAGAGATCCTTCCCAAGTAGGGGCTGTACTTTATCTTTGTGTCCTCATGACCCAGCATTCAAATACATGTTGAATTGAAATGTGGATGTAGTCTGTACCCTCCAGGCCTTCCACAGGCTGAAGATCATTTGTGTAGACTCCTGTGTCTATGAAAATGGAATAGCCTTCCCTGTAACACTGCCTTAGTTCTCTTTTCTACCCAGTCTCTTAGCCAAGCTTGAACCCTGGACCTTGACTTCTGCCTGGATTTTGAACAAGTTTTTCTTACTATTTTTCTAATCATCTAGAATCCAGGGTAACTCTCCACCCTCCCAGATATTTATACTTTAGGAGTATCAACCGCCTGGTGTTTCTGTGTGTGCACTTCAGTGGAATCACAGTATCATGTTTTTTTGGGCCCAGAATGTCCTTCATCCTCATTCAAAATATTAGGCAACACGCACCATAAGCAAAATAATCCTTTCCCTGTGACAAATCTAGTCACTCTGTCCTATAACTTGACTTTATTGTTTCTGTTTGTGTTGTTTTCCTGTTATGCCGTGACTTGTTAACTTCTCTGTCCTTTTGAGAGTAGTGGCCATTCCTTATTTCAGTCATATATAGCTCAGGAACTTTTTCATTTTTGATTACATACCTACTAAGTGGGAAAGCAAGAATTTGAACCCAGATGTGCTTTTTGTTTCTTTTTTCTTTTGGCATCCCCAGCATTTGCACGTATGTGGTGCTCAAGGAAATGCCTCTTGACTTGACCAGTGACCACAGCTCTCTGTAGATTCTACATCTCCCTTCTTTTTGCGATGTTAACGTATTTGGGCTTTGAAGTCAGATACTCTGGGTTCATTTTCTCACTTTACTGCTTACCAGCTGTTCAGCCTGAGCAAGTTTCACTATCTAAGCCTCAGTCTCCTCATCTCTGAACAGTTGCCTCCTTTAAGGGATAGTGTGGAGAGTAGAGGAGATGGGGCAGAGAGGTCATTCATTGTGGAGCCTCTCAGTTCTAAGCTCACTGCTTGGCCTGGTGCTCTGACTTAGCTCCTAGACTCTCCTGTCCTGTGGCATTCTGTGATTCTCTCTCTCTCTTTTTTTTTTTTGCAGAGCCAATAAGAAATTTAAGTAAATTTCTAGTAGATAGCAAAAAGAGAACCCTGGAGAAAGGTCTGAGCTAGAGTCTTATTGGGGAGACATTGACTCAAAGCTGCTAGTTAGAACTTTGAAATCTAAGCTAGGGTATATAAAAGACACCTGTATGGTGTCAAGAGTTATATGTCTTTTGGCAGCCCTATTTTCAAATTTTTTTATAGGCTTTTTATTGACATCCGTAAAACACAGGGTCATACGGTTGGAATCAGTACAGACATGTAAAGTGCCCCTTTGCTGCAATCCACTAAAGGTTTATGGGTTGTTTTTTTTTTTTGCAGTTTTTGGCCTGGACTGGGTTTGAACCCACCACCTGCAGCATATGGGGCTGGCGCTTTACTCCTTTGAGCCACAGGCGCCGCCTGGTTTATGTTTTTCTATTAAATATTCTATCTTGTCATTAGATCACACATCCTAGGTTTTAATTTACAAGCTGTGGTCATAGATGTGACCCCATTTGGCAAGTAGGAGGAAGAGAAGTCGCCAAAGGAAATAACTTGCAGAAACAAATTTCATTAGTATTATATTGTCTTTTTAGTCAATAAGATATATATATATATATGTATACATACACACACATATACGTGCATATACATATATATATATATAATATATATATATATATAGTTCATCACCCTGTTAGGTGGTTCTGCATCAGAGAATGGAGGGCTAAGAAGAGGAGGATGATCATGGAACTGGAGGTATGAGGAGAGAGGGTACCACAATAATCTTTGAATCTAGATGCTTCGTGGATGATTTGTATATAATTAAATTCCTAAGACATATTATATTCTTGTAATAATTTTTTTTTTTTTTTTTTAAGAGACAGAGTCTCACTTTGTATATGGGGCTGGCACCCTACTCACTGAGCCACAGGCACCGCCCTATTTTTGTAATAATAATTATTCTTGTAATAATTTTGATAATTTTCTTAGAATAATCAAACGGTTCTTTAAAGGAAAATTGCTTATACCAGGGTCTTTTGCCCACTGCTTTTTACAAAGAATCCCATTAGATAAAATGGTTAATCTTCTACATCTTTATAGTTTTGTCTTACTACGAAAATCAATAGTGAAAATACTTTAGAGAAGAATGACACTGAAGATTGATTTGTTCCCAGTATCCTTGATTTATTCTTCATTGTCTAATAAGAAAGAGGTCATGACTTTCCATGTATGTATTTAATAGTTCACTATGACCATTAATGTTAGCAATGGAGAGCATTCTTGAATTTAAGCTTTTGTTTCCTGATAATGCAGTAACCTTATTTCAGAAGTTAAGAACAAATCATCGCCATGATTATTAATTTGAGAACTTGAAATAGAAGCCATTTTATATTTTCAGTTCTTTAACTCTTAAAATGAGAGAGCTACATAAATTTATAGTGTTGGTAGGGAGAGAATGGTATCTTGGCTTGCTTACAGTTGTGGTCTTTTGATTACAGTTTATGGTTCATGTTAAAACAAAATTAAAAAGTACATATGAATAACTTGAAGAAGACAAACATTTTTCATGCTAATTACAACTCTTACATGTTAAATGACTGCCACTTTTTTAGCAGAGGGAAAGAGTGGATTGATCAGAAGAGGTAAAATTGTATCGGGGATAAAAAATTTTGTGTATTGCCTGTCATTTATTAGATCTAGCTCCTTAAACAGGATAAAAGAGACGAGAAAGTATTAAGCAATGTTCAAACTACACAGAATGTAGGTAGCAAGATAATTGTGCTCCAGGGTTTTATGAAGTGTTAGCCACAGCTGAACATTTTTAAAAGATGACAATCTCAAGAGGTCTAATTATTTCATGGCTTACATTTGCCTAATCAGAATGTGTATTCTGAATGGGCATTTCATCTTTTTGATGGAAACCTTTATTGCCTAGTAGTTGGTTTTAGAGTTTAGAAAGAAAAAAAAGCAGGAAAAGAAACCCATTTTTGCCATAGAAGAGTGGAACATTTTGTTTATATGTTGCATATATGCTGCCTATCTTAGGAAAAAAGGAAGAAAGAAATGAAAAGCTTATAAAGGCTCTGCGTTCTCTGTGAGAGCCACTTTTGGTGAAGAAGGGCTTGCTCTCTTAACGTTCTCAATGTGGATCAGGTTCTCACCCTCGAGACATAATTGAGGCAGAGAGAGTTAAGCCAGGGATTCTTTTCCTTTCAAAAATAGTTTTCTTTTTCTTTTTTTCTCAGTTGCCCCAGCTTCCCAGCTTTCCCATTTTATCTCATTTAAAACAGGAGTGAGGCCAGTGAGGACTGGATTTGCCATTTGTATTATATGGCAGCCATTTTCCATACATTGGATGAGCTCAATGGGTAACTCCAAGATTTTGAGAAGTTTATATTACAAACATGATTTAAATGTGATATGCTAAAAATTGTAACCCCTGAAACATCTGAGAATTTTGAGAAGTCAAGTGTCTTATAAAGTGCTTGCCACCAAGAAGGCTTTCAGAATTAGTGGTTCACATCCTTATGTGTATTTCTGCCAAATAAATATCCATCTGATTTCTTGGTCTGTTATGTGTAGCTTTTTCTCCTCTTAGATAATGAAATGCAGTTTGTTAGCTGTCTGTTTCCATGCGTTGTCTATTTTGTCTGAGAAATGTTTTTTTTTTGTTTGCTGTTTAAGCCCCTTTCATGTGGAAGGAGGGCTGATTAGTGGAGGGGAGTTCTAAATTTTCTTTGCATGAACTTTAATTTTCCTGACAACTTCCTGGTTTCTGTAGGGAAATGGCACATGCTGTGTCGGTACCTTTCTCTTCATCCATTACTGGGTTTGGCTGTTCTTTCCTCTAGTAAGTTATCTGTCATCCATTTACTCACTTACCATGGTCATAAATATATTATGGTTCAATGGGTTACATTTATCTCACATTTCATTGGAGATAGAATTTGTGTTCTTTTTCTTGCTACTGCGTAAGTTTTGAGAGAAACTTTACTCTGCAATCTTGACATTGGAAGTTCCTGTGTTCTTTTTCTTTCCTGTCACAGTTTCTCAAAGAGTTCAGAATGAAGCATATAAAGTGACCCATTGTCACTCTAGCAGGAGAGAGTACTGTATCAGTTCAAGGAATACCATCTTGATTTAAGTTCTCTGTATGTACGTTAGCCTCCACCTCTTCAAATATTTACTTAGAATTTTTTGCCCCAAATCTGAGTAGCAAGTCTCTGTATTAATACCTCCTTAAAAAAAATTGTTCAGTTTATGAAATTGTGAAAAGCTAAAACCACTTGCTCCCTCTCTTGGTCTCTATAGTTAATACTGACCAGGTTTTAGTGGTTCTTCAGAATGGGAAGTTAGTAAATAAGAGCTTGGTTAGTAAATAAGGGGCTATCGCAGGGTCCATTGTTGATGAAGTGGAAAATTGGGTGCCGAATGGCTTCAGAGAGTATGATCTCTAACAGTTTATTTTATGTCTTTTATAATCACTCAAAGAAGAGAAAAGCTTGATCCTGGAATGACTGATATAAACCTGTCAAACAAGTTACAGGTCAGGTATCACTAATATAGAAACTTAAGTTATGGAGGTGATCTCTAGGCAGTGTTGAAACCAGATCAATTCAAATTAAGTTGTGATTGACTTAGTACTAATACTAGGTTTTAGAGCTAATAGGCTTCTACTTTTTTCTAAATTCATCAAATTTCTAGTGCTTTTTTTATAATTACACATAGCAAAAATATGTAAGATGTTTTTAATGATACGAAAAAAGAGACTAGATTACATTTATAAATAGTTTTGTTGATCAGTTTTTCTTAAATGACCTATGGGTGCCATTAAATTCTTGACGTAAATATAGTACAAATCAGAAAGTCTTAGCAGGCTGGGCATGGTGGTTCACATCTATAATCCTAGCATTCTGGGAGGCCAAGGTGGGTGGATTGCCTGAGAGCTCCCTGGTTCAAGACCAGCCTGAGCAAGAGACCGATCCGGTCTCTAAATCTAGCTGGGAGTTATGGCAGGTGCCTGTAAAGTCCCAGCTACTGGGGAGGCTGAGGCAAGAGAATCGCTTGAGCCCAGGAGTTTGAGGTTGCTGTGAGCTATGATGCCATCACACTCTACCCAAGGCAACAAAGTGAGATTCGTGTCTCAAAAAAAAAGTCTTCGCAAATAAGGATGTGTCATCTGGAATATTATTTTTAGATTATCATAGATTAACTATGTTTAGTGGCCTGGAAAGAGGAAAGGAAATAATTTAGACTGATAAGGATTTTCTAACTGGTGGTCCCCAACCTTTTTGACACCAGGGATTGGTTTCGGGGAAGATGGTTTTTCCAAGGATGGCACAGGAGGGCAAGGGGATTAGATTCTCATAAGGACGGCACACCTACATCCCTTCTGTGTATATTTTACTGTAGGGTCTGCACTCCTATGAGAATCTAATGCCACCCCTATTCTGAGGAGTCAGAGCTCAGAGTGATGGGCAGAGACTGTAAATAGAGCTGAAGCTTCCCTTCCCCACTGCACACCTCATGCTGTGTCCTGGTTTCTAAGAGACCACAGACCAGACTGGGTACCAGTCCCAGGTCCCGGGGGTGGGGATCACAGTTGTACAGTGCTAAAACATTCCGTGATTGATCCTAAAAATGAAAGATGGAAAAGACTTCGGTAATTTGATTTTTGCATGGGTGATTGGACTTCCCCTATAGTTGATAAATAGGTATTCAGGCTTCCTTTTTGTGACCGGTATAAATGCAAGTCAAGTGTTCATTTATTATATAAACACTCGAATGCCTAGAACAATCTAGCAGGTGTGCCAGGTACTAGAAATACAGCAGTGTGCAAGACATGTGGAACCTTCGATTTAGTATTATCAAAATGAAATCGGCTGAATTACATTTGGAGCAGATTTGGATGAAAAAAAAAGTGACGGGTATATTTATGTGCTTTGTTTCTGAGCAGTGGTGATGTTTTTTTCTATTTGGTTTTCTGCACGTTCTGTTTGCAATAGATATTATTTATCTGAAAGATAACTTTTAACCAGAATGAATGATCAAAGATAATTTATAGAAAAAAATTGATTCAGTGGTTGTTGGAAACGTTTTTTTCCCAAATCAACTATGTATTCTCATTAAAAAGGATATGATAAACTGAACAGGTTATTTTAAAACATATCAATTACTTTGTTAACATTTTTTATTAGGTGCATAGTAACAATTTATTCAGAGTTCTAAATGTTGAGTTAGGGGAGAAGAGATCCCCCCCACCTAACTCATTCAGGCTGGACTGTGTCTTACATTTTGTGTCCCTTGAGGCTGCACAGGTAGTAGTGGTTAAGTGAAAGGTTTTGTTGAAGATGTTTTGTCTTGGCAGCATTGATATAACCGTAATATAACCGTAATACTAATAGAATTGAGAAAAATTGTTTAAACTGGAAGGCTACTCTTTTAAAAGGAGCTATTTTGAACATTTTAATTCTGTGGCAAACAAGTAAAACTGTTTTAAGTTAATTATATGTTTTTCATTGGTATACTTTTTAACTATTTTCAGTTCTCTGAAGAAGCCTCTTGGTCTCAGATTACCCAGTTTCCTGTAAGTTAATCTTTACATTTTACATTGAAGTATGATGTGCTAAACTTTTTAAGAGGAGGACTTTCTATTAAAATTTAGAAGTTCTTAATTTATCTGAGAAACTGACACTCTTTAGGAATTTTAAAGTACATCTAATGAATGAGCCAGGAAGTTGTATCTGAGAAGTGGAGACGCTGCTTTCTGTTTTTCAAAGAATTAGAAAACATTTAGAAGTGATTCCTTATTAAAGGAATGAACTATGAGAGGTGTCTTTTGTTGAAATGCAATAACTTACTTACTGGCAGTTATACTTCCAAATCTAGGACTTATTTAGTAGAATGATAAGCTTTTAGCCCCTCCCCCAACTTTAAAAATTAATAATGAACATGCTTAATCTCTAATTCATGCTTTATAGTTATTATAAAATAATAACATGTATATGTTTAAAAATCAGTTCAAGTTGATCTTGTTCAAGGTACCAAATCATTTTCTAGGTACAGAAATGATATAAAAAGTAGATATAGAGGTACAGTTAAAAGGAAAAGTTTGTTTCTCTGCTTAAAACTAAATGAGGATAATTATTTAGAAATTTATTTTAAGAGATAAAAAAAATTACCTAGTAAAGAACTAATACTTGAAGAAACTTGAACTCATCAGTTATGTGGCTCCTCTTGGTGTAATTCAAACTTTTGATATTTGTCTTTTACCTACCATAGATTAACTGAATACTGAATGAATCAAAATGACTGTTTTCACTCCTTTGTCTTATTTTGTCTTTTAAAATCATCACCCTTATTGAGGTAAAATTGCATAAAATAAAATTCACTAATTTTAAGTGTGCAGTTTAGTTATGACAGTATACAGTTGTGTAACCACCACCACCATAATCATGATAGTAAGTTTCCATACCTGAGAGCTTCCTTGCATATTTTCGAAGTCAATCCTGTGGTGCCTGGATCTGCTTTTTAAGTTTCATTTTTGTAACATTTCATATAAAATACATAAATCATGTATAATTTGTATATAGTTTTCCTTATCTTTTTTCTTTTACATAGCATCACATTTGGAGATTCACTCATATTGTTTCTCAGTACTTATTTCTTTTTAATTGCTGAATAGTATTCTGTTATGTGGCTTTATCAAAGTGTGTATATTCATTCACCATTTGATGTTTGTGTTGTTTCCAGTTTGTGACTGATAAATAAGATCATGTTGAACATTAAGCTTTTGTGTGGGCATGTGTGTAAATACCTTGGGTAAGAACTTTGCTCTATTTTAAATGTAAGATTTCATTTCTTAGTTAGTGTTGGTAGGCAAGATAGAGAAGTATATTAAACAAAAAGATTACTAATATTTATCTCAGGGAAAGAATTGAATTGCCAGTTATTATTCTCTTTTATTCTTTATCCCCTGCCCTTAAAGCTATTACTTTTTCCTTTAAACCACTCCTAATATGGTAATCCGTATTTAAAACTCTTACTAAATATGTGCTGGATTTCGAATAAGTTAGTTGAATCTTGGCCATGTCGCAAGACTTCCTCCTGTCCTCTATTTTCTAGTATTTCTACCTTATACTCAGTTTTATTGTTGGGAGCCTTTTTCATTTCCTTCTGTATCACTTCCTTTCTTTTCAGGATTGGGAATGAATGTAATTTAAATTAAATGATATACAGGAGAAGCTGCAGACCAGCTTCTTGTAATGTCATATGTTAGAGGTTTGTTAGAAATTCAACTGCATGACCATGTCGATATGACTAATAACTTAATTAAAGCCTGTGAAGTGAGCCATATTTGCTGACTTATGTGTATATGTCATAATCTTCTTGGCAGAGTAAGCATAAGAGTTAATTTAGAAGACAAGGGATACCTGAAAACTTGGTCCTGGCCCTTACAAGTACATAATGTATGTGTGTAGTATACATACTTGTGTCCATGTACACATCCTGTGTTTCTTTTTTTTTTTTTTTTCTTGTGTTTCTTAAGTTAGGGATTGTAGGTTTAAATTGGCTTACATTTTAGGTTTGAGTTTATCAAGTTTCACATACATATAGGTTATTCTGATCCTTTTATCATTTATGTTCAGCATTCAGAGAATTAGAGTTTACATTGAGATGAGGGGGAAAATAGCTAATAGACAGCTCTTGCAGGGGTGGACAAGGCATTGAGATTGAGATAAAACACTTTTGCTTATTTTGCAGTTGAGCAGTCTGTAAGAACCTATACAAATGCCTTCTTTAAACAAGGTGGGTTTTGGTGTTCTGGGGGCTACAAAGATTAATCTGATACATAGCCTGCCTGAAAGAAGGCCACAGTGGCTCAGCAACAGAGCTCAGGGCCTGGAACTTGCCAGTAAATATTGTGCCATAGATTGCTGATACCTGATGTAATAATATGCATCAAGTTTAGTATAAGAAGCTAAAATTCTTCCATTTTTCCTAGGTCCGATTTTCTCCTTCAGTACCTCTCCAATTCCAGCTTCCTTCTCTTCTAAACAGTGAAACAGGTGATATATCAATCAGTCACTCCACTGCTTTATAGTGTGTGTTGTGAGAATTTCCTAGTAGAGAAACTATTTTGGAGCCTCTTGATAAGTTTTAAAAAAAAGAATATTGGCATAAGATGCAGCAGAGCTATGCTCATACAGTTCTTGTACAAAGATGGACTCTTGCAATAGAAGTGATAGAAGACAATGGAAGATAACAAAGTAAAATTTGGAAGAAAATGTGTTACTTGAGAGGAAGGAATACTCAAAATACCATCGTCAGCCAGGTGCAGTGACTCATGCTTGTAGTCGTAGCACTCTGGGAGGCTGAGGATTGAGCACTCTGAGGCAGGAGGATTGCTTGAGACCATGAGTTAGAGGTTTCAGTGAGCTATGATGATGCCACTTGCACTCTTTTCCTGGGCCATAGAGCGAGATACTATCTCAAAAGAAGAAAAAAAAAAAAGAAAAGAAAAAAGAAATAGTATGCTGATTATGGTAATGTTTATCTAACAGGATATTCTCTTTTCTTTCTTTTTTTTTTTTTTTTTGTAGAGGCAGAGTCTCACTTTATTGCCCTTGGTAGAGTGCGATGGTGTAACAGCTCATAGCAACCTCCAACTCCTGGGCTTAGGTGATTCTCTTGCCTCAGCCTCTGGAGTAGCTGGGACTACAGGAGCCTGCCAGATTGCCCGGCTATTTTTTTGTTGCAGTTTGGCCGGGGCCAGGTTGAACCCACCACTCTCGGTATATGGGGTCGGCGCCCTACTCACTGAGCCACAGGCACTGCCCAGGATTTTCTCTTTTCTAGCTTGCTTGTCCATATCTCCTTTTGTTTTTTCTTTTATTCTTCCCTTTTCTTCCGTTTATTTCTTTGAAGTGTTTGTGTATTATTTGCATGTTAGTCTCGTTCTTCCCAGGTGCTCTGTAGTGAAATGTGTAGTGTACTTGGTCAGCTTTTTATTGACATTAAAGTTTTGTTTGTTTAAGGTAGGCAATTTGTTTTAATGTTTTCTATATATGTTATTGATCACTCGTTAGCTCTTGATTTGCTTCTGCTTTTCTACTTGGCATAACCAGAAATTAACTTAATTCAAAGTTTTTAGCCAGGTTATAAACACACTACTGCATTCCCAATTAAAGAATAGCAGTGCTCTATTGGAGAAGTTTGTGTTTCCTTTGTTTGTTTGTTTGTTTTTAGCTTGTAATTTTGGGAAAGTTTCAAACGTTGACCTGTTCAGATCTGTGTGGCACACCTTGTCATCAGTGGACTGATAACATGTTTTTTGCTACTCATACTGTTTTAAACCATAGCACTATTTGTTACAACTCATTAAATAGATCACTGTAAATCAGTTTAGATTGCTGTTTGGTTGGTATGTGGAGAGATGAGATAGGAAATCTGACTTGCTCAGGCATTTGGAATCCTTTGAACATCAGGTTTAGATGTTTCTTTATCATTTGTATTTTGAAATAATTTGAATTTATACAAAGTTGTAATAATAATACAAATAATTTCTACAGACATGTTAGCAAGATTAACTGATTGTTAACTTTTTGCCCCATTTGCTTAATCATTGTCTTGTCATATCCCTTTAGCTTGTAATACTTCGTCATGTAGTTAATTATTAAAGAATATTGTCTTATACAATTACCTTATAGTTATCAAATTAAGGAAAAATACATTCCATGATCAGATTCCCCTAGTTTACCCAGTGACATTCTTTAATAATTTTTTTTCCTGCCCAGGATCCAGCCTAGAATCATTCACTGCATTTAGTTGTCATATCCCTTTATTCTCCTTTAATCAGGAACATTTCTTCACCTTTTTTTTGGTCCTTAAGACATTGATATCTTTGAAGACAGTGACAGACCATCTATTTGTAGAATCTCAGTTTGGGCTTGTCTAATATATCATTATTAAATTTAGGAAATGTAGTTTTGGCAAAAACGTTGTGATTGTGATGTGTGCTTCTCAGGTACATCAAGAGACACGTCCATTTGTTCAGTGACACTAACTTTTGCCTTTTGGTTAATGCTATGTATGATGCTGGCCAGTTTTCTCTACGTAAGCTATTACTTTTCCTTTTGTAGCAAGTAATTTGTAAGGAGACACTTTGAGACTCTATGTATTAGTCCTCTTCAAACTAAAATCCACAAAGAATTTAAAAATTGATTCTCTGATAATTTTGCCTGAATCAGTTATTACTGTGATGGTAATAATTTGAGTATTTTTTTTTCATTCATTATTTTTTTTTATTTATTTTTTTATTATAGATAAAAATATGCACCATAGATGTGGCCCAACCCATCACCCTCCCTCCACCCAAACCTCCCCCCTCCCTTCCCCTTCCTTGGTCCTTTCCTCATAGTCTTGTGGTATAGTTGGGTT
>CAUYPK010017814.1:0-10780 GCA_963574355.1 Loris lydekkerianus | reverse complement strand
ATTCATGGAAAAAGCCCAAGTGCCCATCAATCCACAAATGGATTAATAAATTGTGGTATATGTACACCATGGAATATTATGCAGCCTTAAAGAAAGATGGAGACTTTACCTCTTTCATGTTTACATGGATGGAGCTGGAACATTTTCTTCTTAGTAAGGTATCTCAAGAATGGAAGAAAAAGTATCCAATGTATTCAGCCCTACTATGAAACTAATTTATGGCTTTCACATGAAAGCTCTAACCCAGTTACAACCTAAGAATAGGGGAAAGAGGTAAGGGAGAGGAGGGAGGAGGGAGGTTGGTGGAGGGAGGGGTACTGGTTGAATTACACCTGCGGGGCATCTTACAAGGGTATATGTTAAACTTAGTAAATGTGGAATGTAAATGTCTTGGCACGGTTACTGGGAAAATGCCAGGAAGACTATGTTAACTATTGTAATGAAAATGTGTCAAATGGTCTGTGAAGCTAGTGTATGATGCCCCATGATCATATCAATGTACGCAGCCATGATTTAATTAAAAAAAAATAAGAATAACAGAAGAGCTTTGCCTCCAGGAATCCTGTGTCAAGGCTTCCCATTCTCCAACAACTTCTCATAGACAATGTTGGAAACAGGCAAACTCCACCCACCCTCCCTCACCATCATTCCCGGTCTCACGTGAGCTGGAGTCGTCGTTCTGCTCCCATTCTGCTCACTACACTAATCTGCCTCTTCTTACTTGCTCTCTTTCTTAGCTAATCATTCTTGCCTTTCTTAACCCTTGTCTTCCAGGAAAAATGATACACCTTCTTCAAGGTCTAACTCAAAGCCTCTTTTCTTGAAGCCTGATCCCTCATCACTGTACCCTCTCCATGGTCTCATCCATCTCCTGGAATCATTTCTCATCTGTTCCATTTATGTGAAAATAAATCATATAGTTTAGTGCCACACTTAGCAGGAAACTGTCCAGATGACTGATCTGAATTCAATTATGTGCTACTCAATTTTTAATTTTGTAACTTTTGTTTTGAAGTCATACAGAATCTGAGGACCTTGCAGAGCAATGCAGGGTCCTTCTTCAAGGACCTTCTTCACTCAATCTCCTCCAAAGCTTACGTCTTACATACTGTAGAACAGCAAATTAAATAATTAGCATTAAAAAGAATCTTGTGGGTTAACACCTGTGGCAAGGAGAAAGACTTTTGATTTGCATTTCTCAGAATGTGAGTATAAGGATGGACTCTATAGCACGATGTGTTTTGAGAACCCAGCCTGATACATAACGCAACTCATTGTCACTATGGCTGAAAGTAAGATGCTGACATCAAGAAACGCACTGATCAACTGCACTTGAAGCTGAAATTCACGGTTATGGGACATACTTATTAGTGAAGTATCACTGGGAACCTTTTCCCTCATAGCCCCAGAGGATGGTTTTGTAGAAAATAAAAGGAAGAAGATGTATTATGGACTCAAGACTAGAATTTTAACCTTGAGTCTACCACCTATTGATTTGTTGTTAATTGTACAACATAGGGGAAGGCATCTAACCAATGAGACTTAAAGTTATCTATCCTGCACAGGGAGAAAACTAACAGCAATCTCCTAGGATTGCCTGTGGCTCCGTGAGTAGGGTGCCAGCCCCATATACTGAGGGTGGCGGGTGCAAATCAGGCGCCAGCCAAACTGCAACAAAAAAATAACCGGGCATTGTGGCAGGCGCCTGTAGTCCCAGCTACTCGGGAGGCTGAGGCAAGAGAATCGTCTAAGCCTGGGAGTTGGAGGTTGCTGTGAGCTGTGATGCCGCAGCACTCTTACCGAGGGTGACAAAGTGAGACTCTGTCTCTCTAAAAAAAAACAAAACAAAACAAAACAAAATTAAAGAATGCACCAAAAAGTTACATGTTGTGTAGTAAGATCTAAATGTGTGGGTTTGAATTTTTTAGGCCAGCGGTTCTCAACCTGTGGGTCCTGAGCCCTTTGTAACAATGAAAATACATCCTGCATATCAGATATTTACATTACAAGTCATAACAGTAGCAAAATTACAGTAATGAAGGAGCCACAAAAATAATTTTATGGTTGGGGATCACCACAACATAAGTAACTATATTAAAGGGTTGCCGCATTAGGAGGCATTAGGAAGGTTGAGAACCACTGTTTTAGACCATTTAAATAAATATATATATATATAACCTTTAAGAAACCTTTACTGTATCTGAAAATTCAATGTTATTCAGAGTTACCTGATATATGAAACCAAGTGTTGAGTGGAATTGCATTTTACCTCATATTTTTAAATCATCACATTTTGAAATAATTGCTTTAGTTTTGTCTCCTGTTTGGTCCTTATTTTCTCCATGCTTAGCATGTAAAGAATTTAACACATTTATGATCCTGGAGCTAGACTTTTAATTAGTTTTAATTTGGCTAGTCTGTAAATTGCCTTAGGTTTTCTTTCTAATCGTAGAACTTACACCTACTAATTCACCTTTCAGAAAGGTTTCTTTTGAATTTTCTATGCCTTTTGACTATTCGTATAATTGTTCATATAATTGCAATATGTGCTATGTGACCGGTTAACCAAAAATAAATCAATCACATCTTTGGACCTTTCTAGTTTTTAAAGGTAAATGCTCTGTTCAATTATATCCCCTATTTGTTTCATAATTTAAACTGCACGTAACACTTCATGAATTGGAGAATAATAACTTCATGATCTTCGGAAATTCATGTTAACTTATGATTTTGAAATAATTGTATATTCATTACAAGTTGCAAAAAAAGAAAAAAAAGTGCAGAGTCTCATGTACCCTTCACTCAGTTTTCTCCAATGGTAAACTTACTGGAATTTCTTTCTTCAGTAGGTCCTTGGTCTGGGGGATTCAAAGAACGAACCCACAGATCACAGATCAGTGGTAAGATAAGACTTACTAGAAAGAAAGGAATACAGGAGTAAAAGGCATCAGAGTTTCTGGACAAAAGAACTAAAAAGCCCCAGAACTTCTGGGAAAGTCCCATGTATGAAGATCTCCGCATGGGTTCTTTGTTTAGGGGTATAAGGTCTTGAGAATTACATTTTGCTAGGATTTGGTACGTGGAAACACTTTTTCAATGTTCATGAGTGTTACCGAATAATGAATGAATGCAGTCCATCCAGCTCAGGGCAAAAAGTCAGGGCGTTCCCTTCCTGAAAATGCCCAGGCCTAGGAAAACTGGGGTCCCTTATCCACCTTGAATGGGGCAACCGTATATCAGTAACATCTTCCAGAGATATCAAAACCAGAAAGTTGACATTGGTAAAATCCACCGCTCTTGCTCGGATTTCACAGACTTTACATGCACTCCTACCTGTGTATGCACACTCACAGTTGCACACGTACGTGTGTATGGCTGCATAACAGATTCACACAGTGCTGAGGCTGCACTGCTGTCTGTCTCCTCAGTCACCATTTAGCAGCACATGAGTCGTTTCCAAGTGTTGGCTGTCATACATGAAGCTGCTATGAACATTCATGTATAGATTTTTATGTGAACATAAGTTTTCATTTCTCTGGAATGAACGCCCAGAAGTCTAATTGCTGAGTCATATGGTTTGAATGCATATGTAGTTTTACAAAAAACAAATTATTTTTCTGCAGTAATACCATTGTGAGTGCCACCAGCAATATGGGCATCTAGTACCACATTTTTGCCAGCGTTTGGTGCTGTCACTTTTTTTTTTATTTTAGCCATAATAATAAGTGTGTAGGGATAATTTTGTTTTAACATGCATTTCCCTAGCTTTGAAAATTTTCTATCTTTTTCTATACACATTTAACTCTTATGTGTTACATTTAACTCCACCATCTATTTTGAGTTAATTTTTGAAGAGGATAGAAGGTGTAGAAGGAGATTCATTTTGGAGTTTCTATGTGTGTATGTTTATTTGGTTGTTTGGGAGTTTTGCCTATTAATATCCAATTATGTTAGCACTACTGTTGAAAAGGCTGTCCTGTCTCTAATGAATTGCTTTTGTGCTTTCATAAATAAAAGATCTGTAGGGCATAATTGCACGGGTCTATTTGTGGTTTCTATTCCGTTTTACTGATTATGCATATAGCCATCTGCCAATACCACAATCTCTTGATTAGTGTGGTCATTTGTAAGTCTTAACACGGACCAAAGTAACTTTTTTGACTTCATTCTTTTGTAATACTCATTACCTATTCTGGGACCTTTGTCTTTTCATACAAATCTTAGAATAAGCATGTCTGGGTCTGGTACAACTTTTTGAAGTTGTAAAGCCAATTACTCCAATCCTGTAGATTAACTTGGGAAGCTGTGTCTCCAATCCATGAATTAAAGCCTTTTTCAATTCGCTTTCTTTGATCTTTCATCATTTTGTAATGCATCATCTAGATCTTATACATATTTTATACGTTTAGACCTAAGTATTTATTTGGAATAGTAAATAGTATTGAAGTTTTTATTTTGATTTCCAATTTGGTATTTTTGGTATTTAGAAATACAATTGATTTGTGTGTTGATCTTTCATCATGTGGCCGTAATGAACTCACTTTTAGCTCTAGAAAAATTTGTAGATTTTTTCAGATTTCTTTGCAGTTGTCTACCTGTGAATAGAAACAGTTTTATGTCTTCTTTTCCAATTTTCTTTTTTTTGCATTATTTTACTAACTTGAAATTTCAGTACAATGTTGAAGAAGAATATTAAGAGTGAATAAACTTGTCTTGATCTCGGTTTTAAAGGAAAATAATTCAGTCTTTCACTATTAACTATAACCTTAACGTCTACATTTTTTAATGTCTACATTTTTTATGATGTTGAGGAAGTTCCCCTCTATTCCAAGCTGGCTAAAAGTTTTTGTCATGAATGGGTACTTAATTTTGTCATAATTTTCCTGCATCAATATATATGATCAAATTGTTTTTCATTTTTAGCCTTTTGATTTTGTCAATTACCTTAATTGATTTTCTAAAGTTTCTAAAATTTAATCAGTCCTGCGTCTGGAGATACATCCCTCTTTGTTATTGTATGTTAATCTTTTTACACATCATTGGATTTTGTTTGCTAATTTTTGGTTTAAGCTCATGGCAGATATTTTCCTGTGGTTTTCTTTCTTTTCTTTTTTTTTTTGTGCTGTGTTTGTATGTTTGTGGTATCAGGGTAACACTGGTCTCATAAAATGGGGGAAACCGTTCCTTCCTCTTCTACTTTTTTGGAATTAACATTAACATTCATTTGGAATGACATTAACATTCTTTAAATCTTTGCTTAAATTCTCCTGTGGAACCATCTCGACCTAAAGATTTCTTTCGAGGAGGCTTTAAACACAAATTCCATTTCTTTAATATGACAGTAAAGGTTATACCAATCAGCTTAGCTGAGTTTGCGTAGTTTATGATTTCCGAATAAGTGGTTCATTTCTTCTGACTGACTTGTAAATAATTATGTACCAATTTATTTTTGTCATTTGACAAATGTTTTGATAATTTTAATGGAAATCTACTCTAATTTACTTATCCATCTCCATGAAAAACAGTATTTTGATCTTGCTCAAAATGTTTCTTAGTGATTTAGTGTCACTGATCTTTTCTAATGTTTTCGGGAGCTGTTGTGTGTGTGAGGTGGTGGCTCCTACGCTTACAGCCCTCATCCTACCACATTTTAAGCTTGAATAATTTTTTCTGCCTGTCATCTTCTCTCTTTCCTCATTGTCACCAACCACTTCTATAGATGATTTTGTACTTAACTCTTAGCAACCCTCACCCACCCAAATCACAGTAGTAATTTGTTGATTCAAATCCACTCAAAATTTGGAACCATACGTTCAGCATTTGGGGGCCTTGGCTTAGGAGGTAATGGGCTCTTAATGAGAGTTTAATGAGTTCTACTTTTGTAAAATGATAAAGTGCTGGGACCTTCAGACAGAAATAAGCTTTGACAAGATGTTATGCAAAGAATATTGTTTGCATGTTTTTGATTACTGTAGATACTTGAATCTTGACTACTATGGTCATCTATTCTCCTATTACTATGCTGAAATTAGCTCTCCAACTAACTTAATTAACAATATAAAATTTTTTACAGAATTACTAAAACTACTCTTCAAGATGATGGCTAAATACACAGCTAACTTAGAAATATTTATTTCTACCACTAGCTCTATCCTGAGCTAATTACATGTGATGGTTTCGTACATAAAAATTCTGCTCTCCAATCACCTCAAGAAAGCTCTCAGCTAATAGAATATCTGTCTTCTGAATAATTTCTCCTAGGCTTTGATGGTCTAATTCTATTTGCCCAGCAAGGATTGGATATATTACCATTTGTCAAAATTTCTTATTCTTTATGTGCTCCATGTAAGAGTCTTCCCTTTTTTTTCATTCCCGGCAAAAGATAAACTAAAAATGCAAGTGAGGTTTTTGCTTTACTTTCCAAACTGAAAATAATTCTTTCTATCTAATTCCATTTTTGATCAGCACCCTCTGTGGTGACAGACAGGGGGTGTATTTAGAAGTAGTCTCATGACTGGGGCTGCTGCAGAAACCAGACTTCCGCACTGAGAAGATACGCAGGTGCCATAACCCTTCCTACACAACATCATTTTGCAACCTCTTTGGCTGACTTGGAAGGTGTTTACATTTAAACCTTAAATATGTCCCATAACATGAACTTCCTATAAGCTTTATAAAAATAATTTTAGCAATTTGGACATTTTTATTTTATTCCATTCTACTTTTTAATTCATTTTCTTGGTCCTCAGAAGAACACTACGTTTATTCTGCCCCCACTTCTATTATTAATCTACTTGTCATTTTTATTTTATGCCTTCCAAGATAAATCATGTTTCTTAAGAGTTTTAGGTACTAATAGAGGAATTACAAAAAGGAAACTTCAGTGTAAAGGAGCCCATAGAGAAGTTTCGTCCAGGTCATGATTTTGCCCAAAGACTAGTTTGAAATTTGTGTTTTTGTTCTTGGAGGTTTTCAAGATGACCACTCACCTGGTGCTCCCGTGGGCCCCATGCAAGCAGCTTAATTTGATCTTTGGCTTTCTCTGTTCTTTAGTGCTATTTGGGATTTCATGAAAAAAACACTGGGAGAAGTTTCAGAGGAATGCTGCTCCCACCGGCCATGAATTGTGCCCTTACAGTAATTCGCACATGACTCTATTTGGTGCTTTCATCTCCATCAGGCAAAGGGCGAAGGGCACATACTCTACCCTTCACTAGCTACAGCAGAATGGTCCTTTTCACCTCTTATTTCTTAAATCTAGAAACATATGTTCTGTCTCGAAGAGTATCTGACCCTGTAGAAAGAATCAATACTGCTCTGGAGACAAAGCCGGATTTCTACATAGTAACATCAGAAACGTTAAAGAAAAACTGATATTTTATTTATAACTTTGTCTTTTTTTGCTTCTGTCTTCTTTAAAAACATTGTATGTGCTTGTTGATGAAAGGACAAAGGCCGCCTTTGTCGATGTTTCGGGCTTTATAAGCTGTATAGAAGCTGCCTGGGCATTGTGTTAAAGGTACCTCTCTTGCTTTTCCTTTCCCTGGTTCACCATTTCTGGTAACAGCTACCTGTGCCCATCTCCTTCCCATTCAAAATAGTCCCAATTTTCTCTCTTAATCATAGTGAGAGCTTTCATGTTTCTTCTTTTAATCCTTTTTCTAAAATTGTAGAAATTATACCTCTCTTTGCAAAATCACTGTCCTCTTGAGCCTTTTTATTGGGTTTGATCACCAGAAAGAACTTAATAATCTCTCTAGTAGTTAAAAGCCATGTTCATTATCTGATATTCAGCTTGACTTTTAGTCTGGCATGGTCCAACTACGTGAAAAATTGAGTGAATTCTTGGGCAAGTTCACGATTCTACAGCACTGGACGTCCTGCTTGTGGTAGAGGAAAGAATACTCTACCTAGTGTGCAGAAACTTTTTTTAATAATTCAGATTAATATGAGGGTGTAAATGATTAAGTTACATTGTTTGTGTTTCTAAGATAAAGTTGAAGTTGTAGTTGAGGCAGGTGAGCCCTTTGTCCCGGGTGTGTGCTGTGGACCCTCACAATGTGTCGGTCAGGTGAGAGCTCACCAATCCCCCTCTTTTCCCAGTTCCCTCCTTCTACCTGCTCCTACCTGTGTTATTCTATCATATGGGCATGTAGTTATGTTTCTATTAGATTCATATTAGTATTGAGTACATTGGATATTTAACAATCACTTTATCCTGTACTGAAATCTAAAGAATTGCAACATGTAATTCCTACTTCTATGCTTTCTTACCCCCTACCTGGTGACATATCCTTTCTGTTGCCCACCAAAGTATTCAGTCAAAAGTAGTCATTCTATTTTATCTGCATATAATATCTATCAATATCTTTCTGAGGATAAAGTTTCTGCACATTACACTAGGCATGCTGATAAGAAAAAAACACTGCCTATGGATGGCTCAGTCTTCTCCATGAAATTTAAATTAGGGCTATTTTATTTTAGACTCTTTCTATATATAAATAGAGTTAGATTTGTGATTGGCAGGATAGGAGGAGAGAAAAAGAAGGTGAAAGAGACAGCAAGTAGGGTTTTAATAAGTGTTCTAATTACTAAACCATCTAAATAGCTTTTGATCGACATGTCAGGGGTAGAATTTTAAAATCAAATGTTAGAAATAGAATGTTAGCAGAGAATGGGCCAGAATTTATTGCTTTCTCAAGGTCAAGAGCATGAGGTAATGCACTAAAGTGATCACAGTCATCTTCAAAAAAGTTCGTGATGAGCTAAGTTTTCTAAAATCCTGGAGATAAAAACCACCCTACATTAAAATAGCATTCATTCCGTTAGTAGCCCTTTAGTTAGGAGTTACAAGAAGAAACTCAAACTTGTTTAGAGAAAGAGAATATTTAGCTCACATAACCCAAAAGGATTAGTATAGTGGGCAAAGACTGGGACCAGGGGCTTGCTGACACCACGGATCTTTCTCTCCCAGCCCCTCATCTTCATTCTCCCTCTGGTGGACAATGTTCTCTCTGACTATGCACTAGCTGCAACAGCCAGTATTTACAAGTCCTAGAGAAAATTCTTTTTGTACTGAACAAAATGGGACTCTTATGATAATGAAATCCTGTACATTCTAAGGTAAGTAAAAACTACAAATAAATGCAGGATCTGCCTCACTGTGCTCATGTTAGAACTCTGTATTGATTATGAACAACTACTGTGATGAGTAATCATATTTCTCAACCAGACTGGGCTACAAGGTACCCAGATATTTAGTCAAACATTACTTTGGGTGTTTCTGTGAGGGTGTTTTGGGATGAGTTTAATATTTCAATCCACAAAATGAGTAAAGAGACTTCTCCTCCCATGTAGGTGAACGTCATCTAATCAGACAGAAGCCTGAATAGAACAAAAAGGCTGATGCTCTCACAAACAAGGACTTTCTCCCTACCTGACTGTCTACCACCTGGCACTTCTCCTGCTTTGAACTTAAACTGGGACATACATCATCAGTTTGCCCTGGTCTTGGGCCTGTGGAATCAAATTTTAACTATACGGTTGGGTCTCCTGGGCCTCCTGAGACTTCTTGACCTCCATAATGGTCTAGGATGGTTCCCATAGTAAATCTCAATATCACTGTGATTTCATATACATATTTTTACATATATATATATATATATGTATATATATATGAGACATTCATATATATGAGATAGCAATATAAATGTATATATGTGAGAGAGATCTACATATGTATATATAGAGAGATAGATATGTATATATAGGGGGATAGATATTTTGTTAGTTCTTTTCTCTAGAGATCCCTAAATAATTCCATAATTAATTCTATAATTAATTCTTTAATTCCATAATTCATCTCATCATCCCATAATTCCATAATTCATCTCACCATCCCCTCATTCTATAATTCATTTCATCATTCCATAATTCCTTAAATAATTCATAATTCCATAGTTTCATAATGTATTTAATAATTCATTCCATAATTCCACAATTCATTCCGTAATTCTTCAGTTCTATAATTCATTCCTTAATTCCTGAATACATTCCATAATTTTTTAATTCATTCCATAATTCCTTTCTTCCATAATTCCTTCCTTCCATCCACAATTCCATAATTCATTCATTCCTTCATTTCAAAACGCCTGCCTTCCTTCCATAATTCCTCCCATAGTTACTTCCTTTCTTTCTCCTTCTTTTCTCCTTCCCTCCTTCCTTTCTGAGAGAGAGATGTTGGCTGAAATGATTAGAGACAGGGAAGTACAGCAATCTGTGATCTGAGAACTAAAGACTTAGAAAAACTGATTGTGTGTTCAGTAAGATTAGCCCATATCACAAAATCCCCAAAACAGAGATCTTGGCGTGGATGTGGAGAAAAGGGAACACTTCTATACTGCTGGTGAGAATGAAAATTAATACATTCCTTTTGGAAAGATGTTTGGAGAACACTTAGAGATCTAAAAATAGATCTGCCATTCAATTCCATAATTCCTCTACTAGGCATATACCCAGAAGACCAAAAATCACATCATAACAAAGATATTTGTACCAGAATGTTTTTGCAGCTCAATCCATAATTGGTAAATCATAGAAGAAGCCCAAGTGCCCATTGACCCACGAACAGATCAATAAATTGTGGTATATGTACACCATGGAATATTATGCAGCCTTAAAGAAAGATGGAGACTTTACCTCTTTCATGTTTACATGGATGGAGCTGGAACATATTCTTCTTAGCAAAGTATCTCAAGAACGGAAGAAAAATTATGCAATA
>CAUYPK010017812.1:0-15706 GCA_963574355.1 Loris lydekkerianus | reverse complement strand
TAGGTTGTAACTGGGTTATGGCTTTCATGTAAAAGCCCTAAATTAGTTTCATAGTAGGGCTGAGTACATTGGGTACTTTTTCTTCCATTCTTGAGATACTTTACTAAGAAAAATATGTTCCAGCTCCATCCATGTAAACATAAAAGAGGTAAAGTCTCCATCTTTCTTTAAGGCTGCATAATATTCCATGGTGTACATATACCACGATTTATTAATCCATTCATGAATCGATGGGCACTTGGGCTTTTTCCATGACTTAGCAATTATGAATAGGGCTGAAATAAACATTCTGGTACAAATATCTTTGTTATGATGTGATTTTTGGTCTTCTGGGTATATGCCCAGCAGAGGGATTTCTGGATTGAATGGCAGATCTATTTTTAGATCTCTAAGTGTTCTCTATATATCTTTCCAAAAGGATTGTAATAATTTGCATTCCCACCAGCAGGGCAAAAGTGTTCCCTTTTCTCCACATCCACACCAACATCTCTGGTCTTTGGATTTAGTGATATAGGCTAGTCTCACTGGAGTTAGATGATATCTCAAAGTAGTTTTGATTTGCATTTCTCTGATGATTAAAGATGATGAGCATTTTTTTCATATGTCTGAAGGCTGTGCGCCTGTCTTCTTCGGAGAAGTTTCTCTTCAAATCCCTTGCCCAGCCTGTGATGGGATTCTGGTTATTAAACCTTTGTTGGAGACATAACCTGCAAATATCTTCTCCCATTCTTAGGGCTGTTTGCTTGCTTTACTTACTGTGTTCTTGGCTGTGCAGAAGCTTTTTAGTTTGATCAAATTCCAGTAGTGTATTTTTGAAGCTGCTTCAATTGCCCATGGGATCCTCCTCATAAAATACTCGCCTAGACCGATTTCTTCAAGAGTTTTCCCTGCACTCTCCTCTAGTATTTTTATAGTTTCATGTCTTAAGTTTAAATATTGAATCCAGTGAGAGTCTATCTTAGTTAATGGTGAAAGGTGTGGGTCCAGTTTCAGTCTTTTGCAGGTTGCCAGCCAGTTCACCCAGCACCATTTGTTAAATAGGGAATTTTTCCCCACTGAATGTTTTTAATTGACTTGTCAAAAATTAAATAACAGTAAGTAGCTGGATTCATCTCTTGGTTCTCTATTCTGTTCCAGACATCTACTTCTCTATTTTTGTGCCAATACCATGCTGTTTTGATCACTGTAGATTTGTAGTATAGTCTGAGGTCTGGAAGTGTGATTCCTCCTGCTTTGTTTTTATTTCTGAGTAATGTCTTGGCTATTTGAGGTTTTTTCTGATTCCATATAAAACGAAGTATTGTTTTCTCAAGATCTTTAAAGTATGACAGTGGATGGGTCATGGAAACTTTGAAAAGTAGAGGAAAACTCTGGATCTCCATGTATACATATATACACAAACACAACTTTGCACCCAACTGCCAGAGCTTTATGCCCACATGGAGGAGCAGTTCATGCACACTTTGTCAAGGGAAAAGTCTATTTATTTCAACCAGTATTAGTTTGGTTCTTAATATAATTAATAGTTCTTAATATAATTAAGAATTATTCCAAAATTTCTCCCTGGGTATTTTTATAGCACCTACTTAATATGCTCTTACCACGTGGTGCCTTTTTTTTGGGGGGGGGGGACGACGACAGGTGCTTTAGAAGTTTATCTTCAATGCTTACAAACCCTGAGTTTTTAAATTGTGCACATTTACAACTTACAAATTGTGTGTGCTTAGAATTTAAAAGTTAGACTAACTGGCATCCAGATTGTTGACCTCACCTGTCCACAGCACATACACAGAGCTGAAATCCATTGTTTCCTCTTCCTGATTCTAACCTATTAGTTTTTATTGATACTCCTGACAGTCTGATCAATTTTCAATCAGCTTGTTGCCTAAAAATATGTGTTTTAGTTCAGGATCAATAGATTAAAATGATGCCAATATAGTTCAGAGAACCTCTGATGTGGTAAAAGGGGCTCAGTGATCCCTGGAGTGGAACCAAAGAGTGTTTTCCCAGAAGCTGGTTTCCAGGACTGTGTGCCATCCTGAACAGTTGGTACCCTGAGAGCCCCCAGGTGATGTAAGTACAGTAATTGCTGGATACAATGAAGACAAATGAACTTATCCTCCAGGTGAGAAAGGAGTTAATTGTTCTGCTCATGGGCACTATAAATTATTGCTTAGTACCTTTTCTGGTAACCTGTGTCCAAGGAAAGGATGTCTATCTCACTGATAAAATTTGTCTTGTTCACCCAGACACATGATATCCTGTTTATAGGCGTATACAGTTGGGAACTGAGTGTAGGGTGAGGGTATTTTCTACTGACTTACTGGATAGACTTAAGAAAAAAAATGTACACTTGAAAATGTAATTTGCATTTAAACTGAAAAAAATACCTTCTCAAAAGCTCAATAACATTTATAAAATACCTAAAAAATATCTTAAATGAGTTGCAATAGGAAAAGTCCTATTTGTCCACACACAACTATTTCTGAAGCACGTGCAGAGGCCCAAAGGAAGTCACCAAAACTATTTAGAGTTGATTCAATTAAACTTTGTATGTTAGTTTTGACCCAGCTTTTATGACAGTTTCTTAAACTCTGGAATACCCTGAGCCTGGAGTGTAGGCGTATTTGTTTGCACATGCACACACATCCTCACGCATTCACACACACACACACACACCCAAACACATATACTCTTGTGCAGATATACCAACTGCAATAGCATTTTTAATTGAAAAGCATAAATTTGGACTGCTAAATCTATTAACAATTTGTTTTAATTAGGAACCCAGCTGCTTCCTGAGATTTTGCAGTCTGGGTTTCAGAACTTTTGCCATACTGAGAATGAGTCTCAAGTGGGTTGCTTCAGTCTTCCAGATCAGCATTTTTAAAGACTTGTTGGAAGAGGGGGAGCTAAAAATGCCCCTGTGCTATAAAATTACAGCTGCATTTGTCCTTGGGTGAAGACGGGGCTCCTTTGTTAGTGTAGCCAGCGCCTTCCCCTGACCTCTTTTTTGGGCATGTTAAGTCTAGCAGGCTGCCTGATCTTTGGATCACCTTGCTTTAGAATCTAGGACCTTGCCAAGTTGGCTCACAGATGTGGCATCATGGTTGATTTTGAGATTCCTACTTATTCCACCATCAGCGGGGGGAGGGGGGCTCTTACTTAATTTAAGTAAAAAACATCCTAATGCTTGACAAGCTAGAAATGCAGCCCTGTGCAAGTCAGCTAAGTGAAGTTGACTATGAGAAACAGCACATTTTTTGATACCTCTTTTCTGATATTCCACTAATGCCAGCAATATGACTTGTTATTTGGATAACGTTAAATGGAGTATAACACCTTCTGTTCATCAGTAGTATGGAAGTCATCCATTAGTCTATTCACTCACTCACTCATTTGCTCTTTTATTCATTGGATCTTTCTTGATGGCCTGCTATGCAAAATGCATGGTGCTAGGAATATGAAGATGACTAAGGCACTGCTTCTGCTTTTCAGGAGTTTAGACTGTAATGGATGAAACATAGCAGAAAGTAAATTACTACAAAGTACACTCAATACTAAGAGAGATGTGTACAAAGGGCATGGGAACACAGGGCAAGGGTAACCATGATTGGGATAAAGGGAGGGCGGTTAGGAGAAACTGTTTTTCTGTGGTATAGAAATGTAAGTCTAGAGATAGAATAGAAAATAATACTTAAAGATTTTTTTTTAATTAAATTTTTTCTAGTAGACTTTAGACTGTGACAGATTGGGAAGATATATAAAAAAAATAAGCAGGACTCAGCAGTTCTTTGAATGTGGGGCATTGGTGATGTTTAAGAAAAAAATAATGGACTTAGTACCCATTGGTAAGTACAGACATGCCGCTCCATGGAGAGGCATTTTCCTGGACATTGATGGATATATAAATGAACTGTAATGGTTTGCTTGTTAGCCCTTTGAAGAAGTTGCCTGAAGAAGTCATATGGTAATTTAAAATCTGTAACAATGGGGTATGATGTTTGGGTTAGCCATTATTAGTATTTGTATAAATTCAATTATAGATGGAATATTTTTAAATATATTTATGTTCAAATAGACATTTATTAATGCATTCAAATGTATCTATCAAGAAAATTAGCTCAGCATTGACATAATAGAAAATAACTATAGAAGAAGAGATGGTAAATGATAACCTATGGGGAAAATCCAGTGCTCACATGTGCCCACCTATTTCTACAAATAAATTTATAAATAAAGTTTTATTGGGATACAGCTATGCTAATTCATTTATATATTGTCCATGGCTGTTGGTATGCTACAGCAGCAGGAATGGGCAGCCATGAGAGAGACTGCATATTCCACTAAGCCTAAAATATTTACTATCTAGTACGAGTTTGCAGATCTCTGCAATAGAATGTCAAAAATCTTTATTCAGAAGAGAGTTGAAAATCAGGGAAACAAAGGGAAAGATGCATCATTTTCCCATTATCTCTGGGTTCTTAGTCCAAATAGGAGGAGAATTGCTCAGAACTTCCCAGTAGAACATGTATTTGTTCAGCCCATTGGTGGGCATGAGATGGGAGGTAGGTCATATACTCATGGCCAAAAGCATTCGGTATTGGAATGTGGCTTGACCTAGTTAAAGGGTCACTGGAGCCACAGGCATAAACCAAGACCTGGGTACCCAAGGAGCAGCCACAGGAGGGCAGCAAAGTCACATGACATTAAAAATAACTATTGAAGAGCAATAGTGTCCAGAGGTGTGGCATTTCATGTGCCATTTCACGTGATGAGTGCCAAGGTCCGGTGGAAATTTCATAAGTATGAATACAAAGGGTGCCAATAAAGTTCATGTGTTTAAATTGCACACGGCCTTTCCGGACACCCCCTATATGCCTCATAGTCTCCATAGTCTAATGGACCTAAATTAAAAAGTATTCAGGAATAATCTGATGCTAGGAAAAGCCAAGTATGGAAGGAGAAAGCTTTATTAGAGTGAGGGCTGTCAGTACAGAATACTGACAGTTTTTGCTTCATGGATAACAGTGATACGTGTCCTTTTAAACAAACAGCATTCCCATTTTAGCTGATCCCTTCACAGGAAGAACAAGATGAATCCATTGCAGCACGTAGTCCATCCAGGGCGAAACAGAAATAGCGTCTTAAAAAAAAAAAAACAGGGCGCTGAGAAATGACATTTATTTGCCTCTTTCTGTTTTCTTTTCTACATTTATTTTGTAGCATATTGTGCCAAACATTGCCCTAGAGATGGGGGATACAGTGTAGGAATAAACAGAGAGTGGTGGAATTACTTTATGACTTTAAAGTTATACTCCCATCAAAAATAATAAATATTTCTGGAAAAAGTATTATTCATAATATTATTCTTTTTTAAAAATTCTTTCTGCCTTGCCTTGATTTTGGCCATACATCAATGTGCTTCTCAACTGCAAAATGCAGACAAATATCTTAAAATCTTTTTAGCTTGGTACACAGAAGTTCTTAATTGAATGTAGACAAATTCATCTATTTCTTCTGTTAGGTCTGGAACTCTTGATAAGAATTTTTTTCAAATACTGGGTTTCGATTACATGAAAGAAGATCTCAAATACAAGCAGAGGGTAGGTGGAGAGGAGCTTGGGTAACTTCCCACCCAGGGGGTACATCGCATGCTTCCTGAGTGAAGGACTCAACTGCCACTCTGACCCTAACCTTGCTAAGGCAAACTGTGTAACCTAATCATATGAACCCCATTATTAATATTAATCTGAATTTAATTATATAATTATAATCTGAATTATAATATTAATCTGAAATTAAAAAATATATTGGGTTTAAACTAATAATATTTTTTAAAAAACTACATTGAATATTTCAATACATTTCTAGGTCATCAAAATGCTGATATCTATGTTACAAAATATTTCTGGAAAGTGACCTGGTCATCGTCACTCCTTCTCCAGTTTGTTTTTTGCCCTGTCGGAATTCCTTGTGTGCACACAGTGAACCTACAGTTAATGCTGGTTGAAACAATTAATCTTTTTAATACCTTTTATTTACAGAGACAAGTGAATAATATTTGTAACTTCTCAATCAAGGTCTACTTTGACCAGGTCTTTCCCACTGAAAATAAATATTGCTAGCAAATAATAATAATTTCAAATGTGAACATTTTTATAATGTCATTCCAATAGTTAAAGCCTAAGACTTTAGAAACTAGACAACTTTTAGTAAAAATAATTAGTAAAATTGTGTATGTGTGGACGGATGTGTGTGTGAGTTGTGTGTATCTCAGCTTTGGGGTAGCCACAGGAAGATGTATACATGTATCTATAGTTTTTACTTGTTGACCACAGTCTCTAGAGAAAAATATAAAAGGTTTGCAAGAAAATAGCACATTTGAATGCCAAATACAATACTCCCTTCATTTTAAGCAGTTTCTCTACTGTCATATGATTTTTTTCATCTGGAGTCCCATGAGATTCACTTGCAGGATGTTTTTTCAGGCTGTCAAGGGTGAAGAAATCTCAATTTAGGCATGATCTCCCAGTACCTATTTGGATTTTCTTAAGGGAACCACGTTTAGTAAAAAAGGTCCTTAAGCTGGTACAGCAGACAGAAACCTCAGTAAACAAGTAGAAGATTTAGGATTTTATCTAGGAAGCCCCAGATTTCAAAGAAACATTTTCTTAGCAGAGAATGCATTAGACAACTTTCTCTATGGCACCTGTGGCTCAGTGAGTAGGGCGCTGGCCCCATATACTGAGGGTGGCGGGTTCAAACCCGGTCCCTGCCAAATTGCAACAACAAAATAGCCGGGCATTGTGGAGGGCACCTGTAGTCCCAGCTACTCAGGAGGTTGAGGCAAGAGAATCGCCTAGGCCCACGAGCTGGAGGTAGCTGTGAGCTGTGATGCCTCGGGGCAACAAAGTGACACTCTGTCCTTAAGAAAAAAAAAAAAAAAAAGGGAAGCACCTATGGCTCAATGAGTGGGGTGCCAGCCTCATATACTGGAGGTAGTGGGTTCAAATCCGGCCCTAGCCAAAAACTGCAAAAAAAAAAAAAAAGGGCAGTTTATCAACATGTGGCACAATATATAATTTTTTCTGATTTCTTGAAATCTTGGAGCTTTCATTCATCTGTTAGAGGTACATTTTTAATTATAGTCATACTTTCTCTGATTAAGAACAAAAACCAAGGATGGCGCCTGTGGCTCAAAAGAGTATGACGCCGGCCCCATATGCCAGAGGTGGTGGGTTCAAACCCAGCCCTGGCCAAAAATTGCAAAAAAAAACAACCAACAACAACAAAAAAGAACAAAAAACAAACAAAAATCAGATGAAGAACTGAAATAGAGAGAGAAAGGAAGATGATTTTCCAAGGTCATGTGTAATCCCTGCATTGGATCACCATCTCAATTCTAGGCCCCTTCACATGGGAATGTGGTTTAGAGTAAAAGTAAAAACTCCAACCTTTGAGAGGCCTATGTTTTAAATACAGAAGACAGAGTGACATTTGGATTTTAAAAAATATCAGGAAAAATGATTCAGTTACTAGAGAAAGATGGAGAATTCTATTTTCTTAGCAACTTATCAGCATATAACATATGTGTATATTTATGCTGAAAATAGAACACAATGTCAGAGGATATGTCAGTACATAACTAGAGGGATAACTCCCCAAAAAACCCTGGGACACCAAAAGGACCTTATGTAAAAAATTCATTAACCCCTTAATTCAAAAGCTTTAGCCAATTGTTTGTGTTGTCAGGGGATTGATGTAATAAGAGGCAGGCAAAAGTTAAAGATGAATTTTAGTAACATTTAGTTAAATTAAAAAGAAAATTTCTATTAGTATTTTCACTGGAATTGTATTGAAGTTATTTAATAATGTAGAGACATTTGAAAATTTTTAAATATTGTTTTCCTAGTCAAGGACACACTATTTCTTCCCGTTTATTCATGTTTTCATTTGTGATCCTTAAAAGAAATGTAAAATTTTCTTTAAATACTGTGTATGTGTGTATATGTATATATATTTATTACATATATATATGGAAATAAATTTTAGGTTGATTTGCAATTATTTTATTTTTGTTGATGCTGTGGTAGACTTCTATCTTACACTTTCTATTTGCTTATTTTTGTAAAGTTTGTAAAAAAATACATTTGAGAAATAATGTCATATTTCAGAAAAGTGAATATAATGATGCTTTACTAACCTTAGCATATAATAAAATATTTTATACAGGCATGATAATTTAATTTGGTAATGGATCTAAAAGTATTCAAAAGAATAGAGAGAGCAGAAGTAGATGTAATTATATGGGGAATTTAGTAATTTATAAATCTCACATTTCAGACTCCTAGGGAGAAATGTATTTTTCCTTAAAATACATTGGATTAACGCCATTGTTACTTGGGAAGAATAGTAAAGCTAGATCTCCACCTTTCTCTTTATACCACAAAAAAGCTAATTAGTGAAAGATTCAAAGATTGAAATCTAAAAATGAAGAAAATACTGTTGGATTTTATTATAGACTAAAAGACACGGGCTAAGTATGATACATGAGCAAGAATGTGAAAGATAAATCTAAGGACATAAAATTGAGAATTTTTGATGGCAAAATATTGCAAATAAAGTTAAAATACAAATAGCAAACTGAAAAAATATGACAGATGGAAGACTAATTTCATCAATGTACAAAGAGCTTCTAAACATCAGTGTAAAAGACAAACATTCAAATATAAAAATGGGCAAAGCATTCAATAAGGCAATCCTCAGGAAAATAAAAACAAGTGGCTAACCAAAGGGAACTATGCCAATCTTGTTCATTTTTTAACAAATGCAAAATAATACAAAGTTATATAGCATTTTTCTCCCATCAGATTGCCAATATTTTGAAAGTATTTGTCATACTTGTTATTAATGAATGCATGGAAAGAAGTCACTTTACTCTCGTAGGAGTACAAATTGAGTAAAATTTGCAAAATATCTTGGCAATATCCATTAAAATTACAAATTCACCTAACTTTGGATGCAGAAATTCCAATTATCCTACAAATGCATCAACATGAGTGTTGAATGACCCATACACACACACACACACACACACACACACACGCACATCTATATATATAGTAGCACTATTTGAAAACTCTAGCAAGAAAACCAATTTGCATATATATATAAGACCAGTCAGAAAGGATAGAAAACTATGTTTTGGGAAAATACTAAGTAAGTGTTTAGTGTATTGATACATAGTTTTCTAGGGTATATTGATAAGTGAAAAAGGCAAATTACAGAATAGTGGAATAGTATGATTTTAACTGTGTCTAATACATATCTATACACTTGCCTGGGTCTTGTTGTAGGTCTAGTCACAGAGTGATTATAGAAGGATAATGTAAGGACATTTTCTAGGGGGGATGAGATTGCTCCGAATCCTACTTGTTTTGTGGTGGTGATAACACAAATAATCCATTTCTGGGTATATACCCAAAAAGAATTGAAAGCAAGTACTCAAAAGAGATATCTGTACACCCATTTTCATAGCACCATTATTCACAATAGTGAGAAGGTGAATTCAACCCATGTATCCATTAACAAATGAATGGGTAGGATGAATAAATGAAATAATATTTGGCCTTCAAAAGAGAGGACATGGCTGGATGGATGAAACATAAGAAGGCAAATACTGTATGATTTCACTTATACGAGTAGTTAAATTTATAGAGGCTGAAGGTAGAATGGTGGCTGCCAAGGAGGAGGTGTGGAGAAAATAGAGAGTTGTCATTTAAATAGGTACAGAGTTTCAATTTAATAAGGTGAAAAAAGTCCTAGAGATGGGTGAAGGTAATAGCTGCCCAACATTGTAAATGCCAGAACTTAAAAATTTAAAATAGTAAATTTTGAATGTATATTTTACCACAATAGAAAAGCATAAAAATCATACATCCATGTACCAAAAGACAAAAAGTACTTTATTAAATAATATTGAAAGTTAAAGTCATATTTATATGTATATTGCTGAAAATATAAGACTAAGCTATCGTCAATGGTTTTATCTTCAGAGTAGGAAGATGGGGCCTGGGTAGGCTTGGATATTTAGTGTTTATTATTAATTATATTTCTCTTCCTTTTTAATAATCATGAGAATATTTTACTTTAGAATTTAAAAATACTCATCAATATATATCACCCCAAATAAAATGATAAATATGTCTAGCAACACACATTATTCTTATTTGCATTAGGCCAGAAGAGGCTCAGTGTGAACTCCATTTAGAGAGGCAGCTTTGCAAATGGTGGAGCACTTAGGAAAGTATTTCTTTACTTTCTTACAGATTTAGGGCAGAAGTAATGTTTTCCTTAGGAGATATATCAGATGTATATATGCATGTGTTTGTGTTTGTGTGCACACATGTGCTAGCTTACTCATGTGTGGGGGTGGGTTTCCACGCATCTATGAATTTATGGGAGCAAACAATTACCAAGTAGAAATTAGACCACTAAAAAGATCTGCCTGCCACTGCCCTGGTTCAGGACACTTCAGAGAGGACAGATCATAAATTGTCTACTTTAGTCCCTTTTGCAGAAATTAAAATGAATTTCCTAGCACTCTTAATTCTTCTTCATGGCACTGAGTTCCAAACACAACTGTTCTGTCGGAGTCCCCCCAGGCAATTTTATTCTAGACTGAGAAAGCTCGGACTTGGGCAGACCTATGAGTGGGGAAAACAATAACAGATCTTGATGTGTAGCCAGTTTCTTCTTAGATGGGGTTTCATGAAAGACAAATAGAGATTTGCACGTCAAAGTACATAATAGTGGTTTCCAGGACAATCTTTTTATGGATATATTTGTAACAAAACCTGATAGTGGTTTGAATTTAGGTGTACCGTCTATGATGGAGCAACATCATTTGAAAGTATTGGTGAGTTTTTTATATGTGGAAAAGCCAGCCATTTGACTGGATGGCCAGAATCAATAAGAAACAACATTTTACGCAGTTAAAAAAAAGGGGGGGGGGCAAGAGGATTTGGGAATGACAGGACTGTGTTCTCTATTGTGCCTTTGTTATTTCACTTGCTAGACTACTGAACTGCGGCTCCCACTCCTCTGTCAGTCAAGGCGGACCTAATTCTTTGAGGGAGGATGGGCTGCCCAGACACCGCCTACTGTGTCTGCTTCACTGTCCGTGGGCTGTGTCCAGGCAGCCTGTCCCCACCATATTCTCAGGCTGCAGTGGTGAGGACTGTCACTCCCTTTCTACTCCACCCTTGCTCACTTTCCTCCTTTTCCTCCCTACTGGCCTCCTGGGATGTGTCAACAAAGCTTTCTATTATTTTACTCAAATATTGTGAATCTTTGACCTTTGTAATTAGCAAGAAGGAAATGTTGCTTTCAATTCTACCTTTGGAACAAGGAAATCCACTTTAACCAGGATAAAACTCAGAGGTTAAAAAATTCATGGCACTGTCACAGAAGAGAATCCTTGTAAGAAGGAACCTAAGTATCCCAGGTCTGGTCTGCGGCCAGTTTTGCTGTTATTGTTGTGGTCACTTTGGGAGAGTATCTTGCTTTTCTTAACCTCTTGACTCCACAAACTCTTGGGCCTCGAGTGGGCTCATCATCCCAGCCCACTTCGGATGGACAAACATAGCACCCTTTTCCTCTAATCACAGTGTTATGATTCTAGGTGGCTATTTTCGTGGATTTAATACACATTAAGAGTACTTGTTATATGTCAGGCATTGCCATAAACCTTTTACAAATGTCAGATAATTTAATAGTGAAAACTGGAAACTAGAAAGTGAAATCTAGTCCCTATGGTAGAGCGAATTCCAGTGAAGAAACTAATTATGGAGCTGAGGACAGGGAAAAAGGGAAATCCAGGCACATGAGGCACTCAGAGACCGGCAAGGATATGTAGGCTCTAACACCATAAAATGGTGTTAGCAGAGGGCAGTGTGAACTGGAGATGTGGAGATGAGCCCTCCTTGGGAGCTATGTTGCTAAAGGGACTCAGCCAGTGCCAGGAATGTGGCCCACAGCAGGAAGGAAGTGAGGAAAAAATACCACAATCTCTCCATTCTCCCACCAGCTAGTCTTCTCCCAATTGGAAAAGCCCATTGGCCGTGCAGTGAGGGTGATGTAGTCCATAGGAGTCAGTGTCCCTGTGCACAAAATTGAGTATTGAAGGGACCTGCACTGGGTGGCAAGTGGAAAATAACCAGTGCACATCTCAAATAATTTCAGGAATTAAGCAGAGAACAAATGAAGAAAATAATAATAAAAAATAAAAGCTAATTATTTTTATCCTACCTTAACTTTATAAATCACTCACTTCCTCCTTAACCCCCGGGGGGGGGGGGCCAAAACTGTAGATAAGTTTCTAGGTCCCAACTGTTAGGATTCAGTAGAACATACACAAACTCAGGCAGCCAGCTGATTGGGCAAAGATTTTACATTTACTGTTTCCCTTTGCCAGATAATTCTATGGTTAATCTACAACTCTGCCTTACACCAGCCCACCCTATGATACTGACACTTAAGAAACAACAGGGATGTTTATATTTTGGTGGAGAGCGCATACTATCAATTTGCACATTAGTGAGCCTCCTGGCTTTTGCACTCTTCTTGAGATCTATTGAGTGGCAGCTGGAAAGATATTTGCTGCTGAAAAAAAAAAAAGAAAGAAAGAAAAAAGAAAAAGAAAAAAAGAAAAAGTACTTAGCTGTCTGATGAAATGTTTTAAATGCATAGGGTTCACCTTGGGGTTGGCTGCTGCTCAGATTTTATCCATTAATAACATACAGGGCTGCCTCTGTACTCTCCAGGGCTGATAGAAAAAATAGTACTACTTACAGGTCCTTGCTTTGCCTGAGGGAGAATACATGTATCCAAACTGCCAGTGTGGTTCATGTACACACGCGTGTATATGTGTGCGCACCTAGTTAGCTCACATGCATAAAAGGGGGCTCTTAATTTTTTTTTTAAATGACACTGAGGATTTTTCCATTACAGAATATTTTCTTGTGAAACATTTTAATAAAGAAGAGGACCATGATATCTGCTGGTAAAAAAAAATGAGGGTGCCTAAGCCTAGGTTTTCCCCTGACACCAGAGCTGTAAAGCATCTCACTCATTTAAAGTCATTTGGTATCATGTTTAGAAACGGAAGGGAAAGGGAACCTTCGGGCTGTTATCCTCTTTCAGCTTTTGCCCTATTCGACATTCAGCTGACATTTGACCCTAAAGGCAGAAAATTAGAAATGCTACAAGAAGCTGATATCAATGCATTACTTTTAACTTTGCCTAGCATTTATGTTTTTTTATAACTGTCCATTTTATTTCTTCTCATTCTTTCTTCGAGATATTAAAAAAAAAAAAAGATGTGTAAATAAGGGCCATGAACTAATTATATTTCTGCCACAAATCAGTCTTCAGATGCAACCTGCTGCAAAGAATTTGACATTATTTTTCTAAGAAAAGATTCTACTCATAATTCTCTAAACCTTGATGATGGAGACATCTGAATTATGCAAACTAAATAGCCATTTGCTATGGAGAGAGATTATTTAAGGTTATTTAAGATTATGAGAGGTTAGTGTATAAAAGCCAGTAAATGAAGAGGAGTACTTAGGTAAGATGGAGGGGGCTGATCGCTGAATTTTTTCTTGAAGAATTTTGTTGCATAACTACATTTTAAATAAGAAGAGAGTGATTTTAGCACTTAACCAGTGAGAAGTACTCATTTTGCTTTATCTCCAAACTCAAGTGCTCTAAGTTGATTAAAACTTTTCTATAGAGTCATTCTATATCAAACATTTATCTAAATGACTCTATTACTTTTAAGCTTGTTCAGAACTGAAGTTAAAGCAAAAGGTGTTTCCGTTTCCATTACTGGAAATGTAATTGATCATCTCTAAGCAATTATATCTGCTACTAAATCAATTATCAACCTTCAATAAAGCATGTTGGATTAAGCATTTTATTTTGCATTATTGACTCTAAAAGGTTAGTCTCAAGCTGAATTGAAGCCATTTTTTACCAAATAAAAATGCCCTGAATTACCAAGTGCTAGCAAGAATTGACTCCACAACAAAATTTCCTGTTGAGTCAAGGAGAGTAAATATATATTACCTCATTGATGAAATCCTGCAAAGGTGCTAAACAGCCCTGGTGCCTTAATAATTTTTTCCATACTCATAGAATGTTTATTTTAGTACACTACTTGTATTTTTTTTTTTAAATTGCCATAGAAGTGACATTGGGCTTTGCCATTCTTGGTATTGAATTTAATTGTGGGACGTGGGCCAGAGACTTAGGTTTCTTAAATATGAGGTTCTTTTGTTTGTTTGTTTTTTATCTTCACAGTGAAGACAGTAAAACCACATGGTAGTTATATGAGGATCAAGTAAACTAAAACACATTTATTATTTCTCAAAAACTTTTGGTAAAATCATAGAATAATGTTTCTAATATAAAAAAAAAAAAGATGATTATACTAGGAAGGACATAGCTTAAAAACACTATTACATTTCTCGATCCTATCTTCTTTCTATTTATCTATAATTTCTACAATCTAAAATGCCAAACATCATTAGAACCATGGTAAAAGGACAGGAGCCAAGTGGCGAAATAACAAAAATTCAATTTAAAGAAAGGCTGACTTAAAAGTAGCTGAAGACAGTGGATACAACCTACTGTATGCCTCCTTATTATAATACAAAATAAGACAAAATGACAAAAGTCATTAGATTATAGATTATACCCAAAAAATCTCATCCTCTGCATAACTTGGAGAAGGCAGGTGCATAGCCTTCCAAATCACTCTGATTAAAAAAAGAAAACAATAATTCCCAGTTTACAATCTGTCACATTCCTGCAGACTCTGCCCAATGTAAGCTTCCCTGTGGCGAAAGACAGAAGATGAAAGCTGGTGAAGGCATGTAAGCTTGACCATAAGCTCCCCTAGAAAAGCACCTCTCTGCTAAGTCTGAGGAGTATCCTAGTGGACCTGAGCTAGGATCTACAGGCAAGGGTTTCAAGGTATGTACAAACTTAAGTGGTGGGCCAAAGTTAACAGGGTAAGTATTATTTAAGGGATGGGCATGATCTAACTTGGCAAATGTGGAATGTAAATGTCTTAGCAAAATAACTGGGAAAATGCCAGGAAGGCTATGTTAACCAGTGTGATGAAAATGTGTCAAACGGTCTATGAACCAAGTGTATGGTGTCCCATGATCATATTAATGTACACAGCTATGATTTATAATAAAAAAAAAAAACCAAAAAATAAAAAATAAAGTGACATAGATCCTAAGAGAGACAAAAGGCAAAGAAAGAGAAAAGAACCAGAATTTGGCAAGGGACAGTGAAGAGTAAAAGGTTGACGGTCCTGAAAGTCAAAAAAGAACCATATAAACTCTTGTACCCCAACCACAAAACAAACAAAAAACCAGCCAAAATATCTGGACTTTGCCAATTTGGTAGATGAGTGTTCTGTTAAACTAGACCAAAAGTCACAATATAACAAAGACATCTATACCACAATGTTTATTGCAGCCCAATTCATAATTGCTAAGTCATGGAAGAAGCCCAAGTGCCCATCGACCCACGAATGGACTAGCAAATTGTGGTACATGTATACCATGGAATACTATGCAGCCTTAAAGAAAGATAGAGACTTTACCTCTTTCATGTTTACATGGAT